>CM076667.1:17942081-17952119 GCA_038496675.1 Rachycentron canadum | reverse complement strand
GTGGGTGGGGGGTGGTGGTGGTGGGAGTGTAAGGATCTGCTCCTTACACTGTGACAGAGCCAGACTAATGCAGCAGCATCTCAAGAAAAGGAGAAGTGTTGCAACTTCAAAGAGGGTCGACAGCAGCTGGACCGACCGAACTAGGAAACGGTGTTGGATCTGCTGTTCGAGCCTCTGAATCTGAATTTGTGTATCTTATTTACTCGTGTCCAGGCTGTTTGAAATGAGAGAAACTGCACGTACTGCTGCCGACTCCAGGAGATCCTCACTATCTTGACAAATTGGAACTTTAAGCTCATTAATGATACATGATGAATCGAGCCTTACAATGGATACTGGGAAGTATTTTTAGGATCTGTCCATTCCCTTTAAATGGCGTAATACTCAGCCCATGACACCTGTCACCGCATACGTAACTTTAAGGTGGGCGTCATGGCTTGTGGGGGGGGTGTCATACTGTGCTTTCATAAAGACTAGCATTAACTTTGTCACTCAATATAAAGTGCTACATCCAAGTAAGTGCTGCTCTGACTCCATACTGTGGATGCCCGAGTAGCATATGTCGCACGCGTGTAATCGCACCACGTAGGTTCCCCGTCGGCGTTAGGAGGCAATTTATATAAGTGTGTGCATCTTCTTGTGTGCACCTGTTCAAGTGTCCGTGCCAAGCCCCGTGGAGTGTGCGGAGCGAGGTATGTGTCTGTCTGCTGGGAGGCAGTGCGGGGCGAAGCGTACTTGTGATGTGCTGTGGGCAGATTTGATGGAGAGGCACTGTACCATTCATATCTCTAGAAGAAAAACGCATGGCCGTGTTTATCGTGGTGCTCGAGCAGTTGCAGCGGGGGCAGCCGTCAGTGTTGCCGACTATGTACATGTGCACAAACTTAATCCACCTCTCTCTCTCTCTCTTTCTCTCCCCACCCCCCCTTTCCTTTCCTCCAGCCGTCCAGTCCCCTGCATGCCGCCTCATGCACAGACAGCTTTACAGTTACCGAAGTGATATATTAGGGGATAGTGGTGCGCAGCAGGTCATCCATGTAATGCCATTATTGTTTAGTGCAAATTAGCCACTAACATGCTCCTTGAATTATTGTCAGATATGGAGTGACCTTTCTGTGCTGTAATGAAAAGAGGTGGAAATCTGTTCTCCCACACAGGCAGAGAGGCTCTCATGAGCGTTCACACAGCTGGTTTTAGAGGATTAAACATGAATATTTATTTGATAAACACTAGAAATGTCAGTGAGGAAATGGTAAACTGGGAGGGAGAAGGGAATGAGAATGTATTATATATTTTTTTTCAACAAAATGATGGTCATTTTAATACGTTTTTTATTAAGCGCCGGTTTTTTATTGGTTTTTTTTTTTTTTTTTTTTTTACTGGCATGCATTTTCATATTGTTTGGCTCTGCTAACCTGGATAGACTTTCCTTCGTATTAGATCTTTAGCAAGACAGAATTATTACTTTTAAAATGCATCTGCTCTCCCGAAGACACACCGGCATGAATAAGGTTGTATTTATTTTTGAAGACTAGAGTGTTTTATATCACACTTTCACTGTCAACATACCCTTTTCAAGAAAGAAGGCCCTCCCTCCCTTTTGGAGTAGTTTTTCCAACGATGAAGTGTGCACTGTATCACAAAATTGCTTAGAGGATTTCAAAACATGAGTAAAGCTTGCTGAGGACTGCAGCCAGTCCAGAACAGACTTGGGAAGGTCTAGGGCTCCACCAAGTGGAGGCTCGCACAGGTGCTGCGTCTTGGTGCATCAACGCCCCTCATGCCAGATTTACACTCTTGTCTGTGCTGGTCTGTCAATACCAGCAAGCAATCACTGGAGCCACTCAAACTGACAATCACAGGGCACTAGCTTCTTTCAGCCAACTCCCATATATGTTTAATGTTTGCTGCTGCAAAAATACACCGCTTACTGGTTATAAATCACGGCAAAAAAAAAAAAAAGGTGCAGGCACACATAAACACCAAGATTAATCATGACTCCAGTTTGGTGACCTTGCAACCTTCCCCTGCCCACTCTGCATCGTTGTCTTTCCCTCTTCCAATCCCTGTTTATTTGTGGTTTCTCGTACGCTATAGTCACTTGTTGAATTAGTTAATACGACACACATCTACAATTTAAATGCTGTTGAATTGCAGCAGTTGGAAATTGAGTTTAATCGGAGCGTTTTGGATGTCAGACTCTCCTGCCATCTGTGTGTGTGTGTTCATTTGCCTCAGCTGTGTGGTTGTACAGTAGAATACAGGAGGTGGTCATACACTGTGGCTCTGAATGAACCCTTTTACCCCGACCGATGCCTTATACATTTTTTTTTTTTAATCATCCCTGTCCCTGGTAAATTTCATCTTTTATTGACCACATTCTTCACTTTTGGATTATTTTGTGCTGCTGGATTAAATATCGAATATCTTATTGAGGAGGAGCACAACGCGAAGGTAAAACCCACACAGATTGGTGGTATGTTGACATTACTCTGGGTGCCAAAGGTTGCAAGCAACACAGAGAGCAGATGGTCAATTTAGGGGTTTATATCCTCCCATGTATACAGGAGGATCAATTTATTATGCATGCAAGACCTCTTAAAAAGGTTTACCAGCCAGACCTCTTCTGCACGCTGCACCTATGATTACTGTCCTACTGAAATCAGAGAAGCAGTGAAAATGCTTACTTGCAGGAGTCGGTTTAATGTGTGTGGGGAAGCCTGCATGTTAAATTTTGGGATGCATGTGCGTACAAAATTATACAGACTAATGTGCAAGGCTGTGCTTTTCTAGGCAGCGTATCCTGATGAGCAGCTAGTTCATGTATCTGATCAAAGATATTCTTATTCAGCAAAACAAAAATGGATAATTTTGCAGATTACAGAAATGGGGCCAGAGCACAGCTCCTGCCAGAATGTGTCTCAGCCAAGATTAAGAATAACAACCCTAGACAACACTTTTAAAAGCATATTTAACAATTTTCGTCCCTTCACATCTCTGGGTTTTAATGCAAAGCCATAAGCTGCCTACATCTTAATCTAATCATAAACATTTTTTTAATAAACCCCTGCTATTTAATAGGCTGAATAACTCGAGATAATTCAGCTTGAGTCTATAGGCTCTGGCATGGATTCAGCGTGCTCACTCATCCTTTAATGGAGTGTTTGGAAGAATTCTGAAAAGACGCACTGGCCTAATGCTTAATAGGCACACCACATCAAAGATTAATATCCAGAATGCTATTAAAACTCAAGGACAGGCTGGAATGATAATTAGAAAATGCAATCACAAGCATCAGACTAGATTAATTGCGAGGCGGCGTTTCCTGATTTCAGGAATGCATGTGTCACGCTCCTGCCACATTGTGGGCATGCACAAGGAAATAACATGAAAAATGTATCAGCCATTTACAACACAGTCTATATTTTATCTCTTCCACTGTAGCTGTACTTTGACAAAGTCTCAGATCTGCCGTTGTTCATATTTACAGTCTCTGTTGTTTACAGCAGCTTGAAGGGTTTGGGTCAGTTCTACCACACCACTGCCCCTAGACCATATAGTTGTTTGTATTTCTTTTTTTAAGCCTTCGTGGCAGAACTCTGCGATATGGCCTAAATATAAAGTCTCCGGTTTATGATTTTAATGAATACACATGGGATACAAAGGGATAATGATTCTGCTAATGCTACTAGGTGTTTTAGGTCTGCCGTTGTCTTGCAGTGCCTTACAATCCTCTCACTCATTTTCCTGCCTCTGTATGAGATGATTGAATAAATTAGTCGGCTGCTGCTTTTAGTTGCCACAGGCTTTTGGCAAACTTTACAATGGACGGTGGTTTCCTAGAGATTGGACGCCAAGAAAAAACAAACCAATCCCAGGTGACTGTGGATTGATTTCCTTGCTTTCATTAGCGCCGTACGCTCGTATTTCTTTTACCCATGTCTGAAGCATAGACTGTATATAAAATTGGATGCAGACTCTGGGGCTAAAGCTAAAGTGAAGCCAGTGCTGAACATTGGGGGTGGGGGTGGGGTACGACTCCACTTGTATTGAAGTCTATGGGAAAATGACCCTGCTTTTCACTCGATTTATGACCTCGGTTAGAATTTTTTACTAATAAGTTTATGGTCTCAATCACCAGTTTCAAGACTACTTCAATACAGCGCAGCTGAATCAAGAATCAAGATGGTTGATGGCAAAATTAAGTCAAGGCTTCAAAACAGCAGCTCACACACCAGTGGGTGACGTCACTGCGGGTTGCCACTTGGTCTGAAGAGAAATCTCGAGTTACCGTGAAGTACAGAAGCTCAGGGAAGCTGTAATAGGAATACTGTAATTATCCAAGTTAAAAGGGAAATTTGATTTTAATTTTTAATCATCATCCTAAACCATATACTCAAATGAATCGATCACCCAGCTCTACTTCAAGGTGACGTTCACCCACAAGGAGCAACTCCAGCAACTCAGCCAAAGCCCATTCTAGCTATGGAGGTTGTTTGACAGTTGTTTCTGATTGAACAAATTCAAGTGCCTAAAACTGAGTGACTGGGGATGATTTTCTTTTCTTTTCTTTTTTTTTTTTTTCCCCCCACACTGAGATCTCATTAGCTCAGTTATTTGATTTTCTATTCAAAGGATTACATTCATACATTTATACTGCACACTTCAATATCATCAATGGAGCCATAATACTAATTTGTTCATAGACAGTAACAGGCCTTTTGTTCATGTGAATAACCCCACTGACATTACACAGCTTATTTAAGCGCTCTGAACAAAAGCCAACGGAACAGATAAACTAGCATGTGCTTTTACACAGCAGTCCCTGAGGTACCCAGCGAATGCCTGTCAGGATAACTGGTACTCTAGCCTTCATATGGGAACCCTACTAAATGGGCTCTTTTAGAAAGAGAGGCAAGATTTATTGGATTAACTTCCAAAAGACCATAAATTATGCATGCATATCCAAATTACCTATCAGGGCCAGTCCTAGTGGGGACACTGCCTCAGTGAAGTATCGGTAGAAGACTCCCAATAACACAAAATACCTTATCACAGGCACAAAGCCGTAGAGATACCTGGGGATAATTTTAGTGGTTTGGGCAATTTATCACATGTCTATATAGATTTTCTCCTTGTGGAGTACATCACTATGTCTCCGGGGAATAAAAATCTAAGGCATTAACCATCACTAATGGATGCAAAGGGAAAAACTGGAGTATGAATTTGTGTGTGTGTGTGTGTGTGTGTGTGTGTGTGTGTGGGGGTGGGGGGGGGGGGGGTTAAGGGGACAAGACAATTCATCTCAACGTGCGTTAGTGGAATTTGCCCCGTAGCTTTGCAACGTAACCGAATGAGTGTGAAGCTGAGCATTAGAATAAAAACTAAGCCTTTTTTTATTATTATTTTATTTTTTATTTTTTTTTACAGTGGCGTCTTTTGCTCGTGTCAGAAGCATTCTGCTCCCACAGACGCCTGTATTAAGCTATTCAAACATGCTCACTGGCTTTGAAGCACTGTTTGCATTATCATCAGTAATGCAACTTATAATTAGAGAAGCGCGGCTCAGTCCTTTACTCCCCAAACACAGGAAAAGGAGGAGATATGATAAGGGTGTTTGATTGTGAATTCCAGCGGATTTGCTAAAGTGCATGTAATTTGCATGCAAGTTACAGCACGGAAAATTGTCTGGCTGCAACAAAGTGCACATCAGTTTTGATAGATTGTGGAACAGTTGCGATAAATAAGAGAAAACTAATCAGTATTTTTTTAAAGGACATCAATGTCAGTGAGAAGAAAAAAAGAAAGAAAGCCTCAGTGCACCAGAGGGCAGCTGCGCAAAATTAATAAGACAACAAATGCAATAAAGACAAAACAGCTTCTGAGAGAGAAAAAAAGAAAAAAAAAGGACGGCAGTGGCGAACGCACAAATATATCAAAGACTGACCACAGCAAAACACGAAGAGCAGACAAAGATTTCACGTTGCCGTGATTAAACTTAATTTGAATTTGGCAGTCACTGAGCTGCTAATGCACTCTGATAGCCGCAGTCTTTTAAACCGCACTTGAATTCCTCTATTAATTAATCTCTGCGTTTGATGTCTTTTATTGCCTTCAGTGGCTTTTCAGTTCCTTAAAAGTTTATGCCGTTTGTTTGGTCAATATTCTTATTATTAAATTATTTAGATCTTCATGAAAGAATCCATTTCTGAGTTGGGTTTGAGAGTTAAAGTGTGTTTGTGTTCTTTCAAAGACATTTCGAGTCACTGTTCTCTGACAGTTCCCCACCACTGAATTATGACTTTTAAACCCTCCTTCACTCGCACAATCCACATGGAGGAATTGCTATGTGCGACGATTGCATAATTATCTGCAGCTCAAACTGGAAGAGACCTACAGCATACAGTAAATCTGCACTGAGCTTCAGTGTGCATTAAGTGTTGCCCTCTTGTAGCCTGCGTGCTATTTCACTGCTCGGGTTTAAAGCCTATTGTGGCAGAAATACACAAGTGCCATTTAAGTGCTTCTTGACTAAAGTTTCCTCTTTTCACAGGGATCTGAAGGACATCAAAGAGAGGAATACAATGTCTGTTCTGATGACACTGCCTTCCAGTGTTCATCCTATCAGAAGCTTATTACCATAATTCAGAAGTGATCCAGGACATTTCCCAGCTGACTGGATACCATGATAGCCAATCAGATCCTGCTCCTCCTGATGCTCTCTATCCTGTGGCCCAGTGCTGCCGCCCTGCCTTTCACACCTGGGAATATTGGGAATGTGTTTGGAAAGGCAGAGAGTGACGGGAGGATTCTCCAGCGGTCCAAACGTGGATGGATGTGGAATCAATTCTTTCTGCTGGAGGAATACACAGGAAATGACCATCAATATGTCGGCAAGGTAACGTTCCTGAACACACCGTCTGCAGACTAATTATGGAAGGTTTAGCTTGTTGGGGTAGTGTTTGATGTAATTGGCTGAAGACGAATGGGCTGTCAGAAATCTGGCTGTTTTGGGCACAGTTAAGTGGAGCTATCAGATGCACAGCAAAGACAAACGCAAACTGCTCTCTTTGCCTCGAGCCTCAGCTTCACTTTGAACTGTAGGTCTGTATCACGTCCGTTCCATGAAAATGAAAAATATATGTATTTCCTGTTGGGGACAAAGCAATAGCAATGTCTCATTGATTACTACACACTTTCATCAACTAGTCAACTTACTCCCTCCTCAAATCAGTGAGTGACACCTAAGGTACATGAGTCATGAGCAACCGAGCTGAAAAACTTCCTGTTGCTAAGCCCTTTTCATCACCACAGTCATCCAGGAAATTGACTTAGACTTCTTTATTTCAAAATGACCCCTTGAGGAGCTTTTATGGACATTGTGACAAATAAAGAGACAACTAGAGTAATGCTCTAAAGTAACCTAAAACAATAACCCCTTAAATCAGTTCCCATTCTGTCAGCCACAATGGTACAGCAAGTGGGTTTATATAACATTTTTAAATATCTAAAAGGAAACTGGCATTAGGAATGTTGAAAAACCTCCTGGTATTAAGTCCCATCACTGTGTTAAGCCAATGTTAGGGACCATCCGGGTCTCATCCTGCACTTGTTTGCTACCTCAGTCTGATGGGGGGTCTGAATCGCTCATCCATGGCAAAAAGTGGAGGATCACAATGGACAGCTAGTCGTCAACAGGAAGAACGGAAGGAGGAGAGTCGAGAGGCAGGTGGTGAACCGACGGGAAAAGCCCCGTTTTCAGTTCGTTCGCGATCCACCCGTACAATATCTATACCGCTCATCGGTGCAAGGTCGGCGTAAGGGGACGGGGAGGCTGCAGCCAATCCCAGCTGACATCGGACCGGGGGTGGGAGGGGGGGTCAGCCGCCAGTCTGTCACAGGGCTGCCAAACAACCATTCGTGCCAACACTCACGCCTGATGGGCATGTCTTTGGACTGTGGGAGGAAGGAGTACCCAGAGGGAACCCGAATGCAACCTCCACGCAGCAAGGCCCCAGGCCTATCTGTGTGGAGGTTAACCACTGCCCCACCGTGCCATCCCTCTGCCATTATCTTAAAGAGACCCGAAGCTTTGAGAAGCTTCAGAAGCCTCACTTGGCTTCTGTATTGTGTTCATATTATACATGTATTGTAAGTATACAGTGTTTCTTAAGGATCAACATGTATTTAAATTCTTTTGAAGGAACTCTGTACTATGTCCACCATGCAAACTATATTGGCATTTGTCAATGTGTAAGTGTAACCCACTTTTTTTTTTCTTTCATTTTTTGGCTACAGTAAATATATATATAGAAATTCAGTCCATCATGTCTAGGCCCAGAGAAGTCTGACTCAAAGACTGAATCCAGTCTCAGATGTCAGGAGAGTGGTTTCGAGACCAAAATTCAAACCCCCCAGCTCTTACAAGACACTCTTCTCCTAAGAATCACAAAAAAAAAAAAAAAAAAAAAAAAAAAGTTTGAGTTTCGGGACAATGCTCCTCCTCCCCACCCGCCCAGATCAGAGAGGTTCTTGTCAGCTCACCCGTGCCAGCACTATAAAGACAGGTGTGATGGGGAACGCTACAGTTATCAACTCGAGGGAGGGAAATGAGGTGACTGTCGACAGCCAATTTTCTCAGAGGAAGCTGGCTTTCATCACACACCTCATTCTCCGGAGTAAACAAGTGTCTTGTGCAAGGTTGAGTAGGGGGATATGACAACTTCTTTCGCAGAAACTATCATCCTGATGTAGGTGAAAAAGAAGGGAACAGCAAAAAATAAATTGAATAGAGAAAGAAAGAAGAGGAAGAAGAAAACATATCAATCACGAAGGCCAATGAAATTCACCTTGCTGTGTTATATGATGAAGCAGCAAACGCTAACTGTAAACGGGGCCATCCGTTGATATCGCAGCGACTGGTGCGATGTGGCTTTCTTCTCGTCTCTTTGATGCTTTCTAGCACCCAACTTCTGTGGCATGACAGCGATCACATTCGCCACTTCTCCACTCTCCCTGTGTCCAATATCATTTGCTATTAAACTGTCAGAAAAACATGAGGCTGTAATGAATTACTGAGGGGGGAAAATAGGGCAGCCACGTACTGCTATGATGCTTTAGAGAAGAGGCTGTGGCGGATCTATCACGAATTCCATCAGCTTAAATTGGGGCTTTTACATATAGTCAGACAGGGACGTGAGATGATATGAAAATTTCACGTTGGGGTTATCCTCAGCTAAAAATGTTTAATTGGATAATCAAATGGCTCTAATACATTATGAAATCACTTGAACTTTCACTTTTGAAAGGATACTTTTTTTTTTTTTTTACTGCATCACAGACAGAAAAAACAATCAGACAATCTTATATGAGGTACTGTGAATTATAAAGGAATAAATACAAAAACAGCAGCACTGTGTGAGTCTGGCCTTGCTCCCATAATATTTCCTGAATTTTTTTTTTTTTTTTTTTTTTTTTAAATCAGGCTCTATTTTTTTCCCCTTTACAGGAAATATCCTTTAACAAAAATAAGGTCTAACTGACATTGAGTTGAAAAGAAATATTTTGGACATCAAACAGTCCGGCAGCCTTGCTTCATAGAGAAAGTTTGGTCCTTTGTTGGAGAGCTAGAGCTCCTTTTGAAATCAGTCATGCAGATATTAAGGATTGATGATGATGGAAATTCACCACGATTAACTTATTTTGGGTGTCTTTTATCACAATATGTTATAAAACCGTCCAATTCCTGAGGCAAAACAAAATATAGGGGCGGTTTCATGGATTAAAAACAGGTAGATCTGCAACGTAGTTAATCAGCGGATACCTAATTCATTAAAAAACAATACATTTGACTATTTTCATAACATTGTTTGGGTCCAACTTTTTAATTATTACAATAAATCAGTATGTTAAGTTTTTAGATTTAGTCAGACAAAATAAGGAAACATTACTGTGGCCTCTGAGAAATTGTGAATACCATTATAAATGGCAGTTCCATCTGTGAAATAAGAAATAATTTATATATATATATATATATAT
>CM076667.1:17848693-17939103 GCA_038496675.1 Rachycentron canadum | reverse complement strand
GAGACGTTCTCGACTCAGCAGAGTATAAGAGACAGTATATATATATATATATATATATATATATATATATATATATATAGAGAGAGAGAGAGAGAGAGAGAGAGAGAGGTTGCAACTATTGGATGGAAATTAAAATGAATTTTAAACTGTTTTGACAGTTGGTCCAAGAAGAATAAGGCCGATTCCTGCTCTATAGATAGTAGGACCTGCTGTTTGTCACTGGGTCATATATATACTAATCCTGACATCTTTGAGTTGTTGCCTGCTGGTCAGAAAAAGCAATCTCAAAACATCATACTACCGCACAGACGAAACGATTTATTGATTCATCGCCAACATAATTGGAAAATCAATCAACGAAAATAACTGTTAGTCGAAACCCTCATAGATATAACAGCAGATAAACAGAAGGCAGACAGAGCAAGATGGATGGAAGGGACAGCGGGGGACAGAAAGACACAGCGATAGGGAGACATTTTTTCAGACGGAGAGAGACAGTCAAGGATGCAGACGGACGAATAGATAACGAAAGAGGGAGGGACGGAAAGAGAGATGGAGAACCGAGACCGAATGCAAAAAGCACTTTCATGCCCAGCACAAAGCCATCAAAGCCTTGATGGTCGCCCTCATAAAGATCATTTAATGGTCTTCGCGGAGCACTGTGGGAGACCTTGTTTATTTCACATTCAATCAAACCTCTCCAATCAACCCACACACACTCACCAACTGTCACTTGAGGTTGATTTCTTGATTACGGCAATCAAATCCGATGTAAAGAACAGTCACACTCTTGTATAGCTCTGGCTCTCGGCTGAAAAGGAAGCAGTGCACTGCTGCAGCTCCAGTGCATAATAAATGCAGCTCATATTGCTTATCAAGGTGTTCAAAAGACACGCTTGCTTTGAGGCTTACGTTCTGAGTGCTGCTGACTGATACCTCACAGAATGATGGTGGGAAAAAAAAATAATAATAAATAACTGCACTGGTAGAAGTAAGGGCTGGAGCACTTACTCTGGATCAGCAGCAATTGTCAACAGCGAAAAGAAAAAAAAAAAAGAAAATAGCGGCTGGTATACTTTATGACTGTAAATATACTATGAAGTGGCTGCGCGTGCATGAAGCGTAAAACCCTCAAATCTCATTTTAACTGACTTTCACGGAGCCATTAATGAGTGTGAGCACTCACTGTGTGCAGCTGTGGTGCCCTACTTCTTAAGCAGGGCTGTGAAGTGTGAACACTTGCAATGCTGAGCAATACGACCACAAACTTTGGATTCTGGAGCATTTGAGCGGGTCTGTTTGAAGTGAACTAAATCCTATTAAATTCTTGGTACAGTGCATTGTCTTGCGCCTTGTAAACAAAATGCGCTGCCCTAAATTTGAATATTCAAGGTAGCTCTCTTTGTTGTGCTCATATTTTGTCAATAAGTATCCTTGAGATTTTTGCACGGCCTTGTTCTATACTTTCATGTTTTTTTTTTTTTTTTGTTGTTTTTTTTTTTTTGCACAACTTGAATAAGCCCCTAACAAGCACAAAGCACACAACAGATACAGTGAGCTGTACCTCTAACCTGCACTGGATATATAACAATAGTACTCCAATAGTAAAGAATTTGTGCCTATGTCTTAAGAGAAAGAGGGAGAGAGGGAGGAAGAGTAATTATTCTGTATCCGTTCTGCACTCTATTTTCCTATCTCCTCTTTGCAGCACCGAGCAATGCTTACCAGAGACCTGACAAGAATTGCCAATGATTTTGCTGCTTTACTGACAATTCCTCAGTGTTTGTGCAAGGCGATTTAACTCATCAAGGCACTCTTCTGTGCTTCTGTTGTAAGGCCTTGAAAAGGCTGTGTTTGTGCTGCAAGGCCTTGAAAGGAGAGCTTCTAAATCTCTGCAAATATAGTGAGGTAGTGCTAACATTTGATTTTGTTAAGGCTGTGTGAAAAACACTTTGTGCCACACTTTTTTTTTTTTTTTTTGAATAGACATAGGAGTATCGGGGCCATTTCTTTTCCTAGCTGTACTACATGTACCATGTTTGCTCTGCATGTCAGATGCAGGGTTTAGTGCTCGTGAAAATGCACCTCGACACTCCGAGTTGCAAAGTTAAATGAATTGACAGCGATTTCTGCGGGACATTCCTGCAGAATTCAAATCCTAAACGTGCACAGTGATTGGGAAGTTGACGTAGCTGAAGGTTTGCATGCTCCAAAACGCAAGACTTAGACAGACTCGGGGAAAAATGTAAAATTTATACCACAGGGTGCTACTATTATTTTAAGTTAATGTTATGCTGTAGGCAGCTGGCTACATAGGGTAGCAGCTCCCTTGATGGCTCATTGTTTGTTGTCTTTGCTTCTCAGGTTCTTTTTTATTTACAGGATTAACAACCAAGACTGGCAAATGTAATTACAATCATATCATCAAAAGGTTAGAAAGATGCGATCCCTATGGTGTGGCACGATCTGAAATTGTGTTGTCCTAATTATTAAGCACAGCAGTGTGTAACTGTATGTGAGCCCAGTCCCATAATGAGATATGTTCTTCTTATGTTGCAGAGGGCAGCAAAGGGTAGTGAACATGTCCTAATGCAGCCCGCAGATTATAAACCACCGCAGTGATGATGAATCTTAAAGGAGAGAAAATGCGACTTCGGCGTTGAATTATTATTATTATTTATTTATTTTTTTTATGTTTTTCCCTTTTATACAGCTCGAACATGCTGCAGATTTAAAGCCCATTTCAATGCAAAAAAGTCACACAAACACTCCCCTGCTTGCCAAAATTAGCCTGTCATTCATAGTCAATAGCAGTTGCAGCCTTGACATCCATAACACGTCATAAATCCTTGGTTCACTGGTCTCCAGCTCAGGAGCGAATTCATATTCACAAACAATGAACAGGCTGTCCCAGAACGCAAATATATGTGAGAACTCAAGCTGACTGATATTCCTATTTAATAGACTTTGGATAATGGAGTTCATCTGCATGAAAATATTTTCAAATACGACGCCAAATACTGTGCATATTGCTCATTTGAACTTGACAGCATCTTGTTTTCACATGCGTCCCCATTTTTTTTTTATTCTGCCTGAGAATAGCTAGCACCCTGGCAATACATTTCTGATTTCCATCCAAAGTTGTACTGTTGACATCACTCCACCAACTGCAGGAAAAATAATTAGTTTCCTCACAGCATGCAGACATTAATATTAATAAGTTACCGACGTATATTCTGTGTCCCTAACTACTTGTCATTTAAAATGTGAACCCATGAGATCGCGCTCTAAATATATCTGCTGACAGATCCAGTACAGTAATGAGCTTGAATCAAGTGTCTGTCACAGTACGCCACCATTACTCCTCCATGGCACTTGGAGCCGCTTCAAGGTGATGGATAGGTCAGAGGTGACTAATTTTAGCAATTGTTGCTGTAGGTCAGATTTTCATCATTTTTCAGAGGCACAATTTAGAAGAAAAATCTTAGACTAATTTGATCCAGAGTAATGGGGTATGTCACACTCGACACTGCGGGTGCCGAGGCACTGTTCTGTTGGGAGACAGAGACAGATTCCTCAGCGGGTTTACACCATTATCTCACTGTTCACAAGAGTGTCAAACCTTTTCAGACATCTACACCGCGTTTTAAAAGAAGCCGAAGTCCCTTTTAGCCAACAAGTATATTCGATTCCCCAGAAACCGGCGGGTAGTTTATTTACTGCATGTTCAACAAGTGAACTGTTGATAACTTTGGTCCTTGGATAGTTCAAATAAAACACGAAGCAAAACACAAGGCCAGTCAAGTCAAGTCAATTATGTTTTCACAGCTCGCAAATTGGACTCTGAGGACTTTTTTTCCGGAAAGCGCACAACATCTTCGATCCTCAGAGAACCAATCAGATGTGAAAGAATAAATAAATAAAAATCAAAATAAAAACAGAGCTGATACGGGAGACTGAAGAGAAAGAGAGCGAGAGAGAGAGAGAGAGCGAGGGGGGAGTTCAAAGTTCACAAATGTTACCTGTGCTCGTGCCTGTATCTGTAGCTCATTTATTGGAGAGAGAATTGCAAGAAAAAAAGTGGATAAACCCTGAGAAGTGTCACTTTATGTGGATTTCTTTCCGTGTACTGTATTGTATGCTGTTCCAATGTTCAGCTGCAGTCAAGAACAGCACAAAGTGTTGCAAACAGACTTGTTGTTTGCAACAGGGAGGCAATGTTTTGTTCTTGTGTGGGGAGGAGCTCAAGGGCAACCATTAGTAGACATGAATATTCTGAATAACTTTTTTTCTTTCTGTAGAATTTAACTTAAAATAAAAACTGAACTATGTGGTGTTGCCAGTGGTTACACAAACTTAATGTCTGACTGAAAGTCTTTTCTTATAAGCCTGGAGTGAATAACACAATAACAATCATTGCATTTCTGCAAATTTGACCTTACAATTTGATTCCTCGTGTAAAACGTCTCTCTAATTCCCAGTTGCACTCCAACATGGACAAAGGCGATGGCAACGTGAAGTACGTCCTCACCGGAGACGGGGCGGGCAGCCTGTTCGTGATTGACGAGAAGTCCGGGGACATTCACGCCACCAAGAGGCTGGACAGGGAGGAGAAAGCTATGTACACGCTCCACGCCAAGGTCCTGGACAGAAACACCAACGCAGAGCTGGAGCCGGACACCGAGTTCAATATAAAAATTCATGACATCAATGACAATGCGCCGAAGTTTGCGAAGGACATCTACTTCGCCAGCGTCCCGGAAATGTCTGAAGTTGGTAAGTTATGGCTTGCTTTTATTCTAGAGCTGAATGGATGAGTGGATTAATCAGGTAGTCGACAAAGACGACCAGGAAAAATGAAGTGGCTACTTCGCTAAATATTCGCTCCGCTTTCCAGCTTGTCAAATGTGAGGATTTGCTGCTTTTTCTCCGCATTTTATCACCCAGGACTTATGCAAAAATATGCATTTTGAGAAGTCACCTTGTGCTCCCGCAAACTCTATTTTATTGTTCTTTCATTCTTTCATTCATAGACCGAAGGATCAATTGAGAAAACAATCAGCAAATAAACCTAGGAGAAAAATCACTGGTCCTTATTGATGTATTTAAGAACTGATGTAATTATTTTAAAGAACACAGTTTACAGGCATTGTAGAAAACCCAAAACACTGAACGCTGTGTTGTTCAGCAGTCGGCCGGACCGGCCTGATGTGACGCTGTACTCACTTCTTCAAAGTTATTTGCCGCTTTCGTGATTGTTATTCGTTGAGTCGGGCTCATTGGGCATTCATAACCAGTAATGCCATTTGCCATTTTTAATAGGCAGTAGAAATATTGAAAGTTTAGATTGTCACAGTCTTTCCAATTAAGGATTTGCTTCATTGCGCTCCACTTCAATCCATTCAAGCAATATAAATAAACCAATTGGCATGAATATAAACAAAGCTTATGAAAATAATGCATGCGAGTGGAAATCAATCCTCAATTATGCAACCACAAATTAATACACAGGAGCAATCAAGGGCAAATCAAAACCCAATTGTCTATATGACAAATAGCAATGTCCTATTTGGAATTCATAATGCACTGCTCTTAGATTTCTCAGCTGCGTGGATAATGGCCAAAGGTGGGTCAGGGTCACCACTGCTCGTCTCCGGACTAATAAACTGCCTTATATGTTCAGACTGAACACATTGGTTAATCAAGCCAGCCAGCCATGAAGAATCAGCAGCTCCCTTTTATGCTATCAGTGCCGGGGCTAAGTGGGACAGATGTTCAAGGGTTCATTAGTATGCACGGAGACAGTCAGACCCAAACAGGACACGGCAGAGGTCCCCTGAATGCCAAGGACAGTATTTGCAATGTGGCATCATTGAAATGCTTGGGTTGATTATGCAGGACATAAAATGGAAGTGACTGCACTGACAGTATAGAGGAAGTGAGCCCTTTCTGAGCCTAAAAAATGTATTCATTTTACTTATCTAGCACACAGATGAAACACATTCAATCACCGATCACTTATTTGTGGAAGCTGGGCATCTCTATTTACTTTGCATGTAGAACACAACGTGTAATATATGTGTTAGGTTCCCTGTGGTACTGTTTGATGTTGCCAAATAACACTCATGAGCACATACAGTCCAGACCAGAAGTATTTGGACCGATTTTTTTTTGGCTTCAGGCTCAGTGTTTCAACGCATTTCATTTGAAACTCTACAATAAATACTACATGAAAGTGCAGAGTCTCAGATTTCATTTGAGCAGGTTTTATAATATTGGCAGAGCTGTGTGGATGTCGCAGCACTTTTAACAGACAATGCTCAAACTCATAGACTGAGTATAAAAGTGGACGTAGACTCTGGGTCTGAAAACTGAAGCCGATGCTGAGGAGCCTTAAACCTTCACTCTATCTAATGACCATCAGGGGGCGACTCCGCCGGTTATAAAAAAGTTACATTGCATTGTAAGTCTACTTAAAAACTACTTCTCGCTTGCCAGGGTGAGGATTAGGGCGTGGCTACCCTGTGATTGACAGACGGCGGTCTGCCTGACAATCAGGATAGAGTACAGAGCAGGTCAGACCCACCCCTCACTCCTCCTCAGCCCCACCTTCTCCCCCAAATATGTCTTCTTCTGGTTTCAAAATCTCAATATGGCGACAGGCAAATGACAAATTTGAAGCTTCGAAACGTTCACAAAACAATGGGTGACGTCAGATTCCACTTGTTTAACATATTATCAAAGGAAACTACATTAAAGAGCCAAGTCTCAGCTTTAATTTGATCAGGGGTTTTTTTCAATATAAATGACAATGTAGCCATTTTCTGATAGTGCTGAAACTGCAGCGTTCAAGTCAAATATAAATGGACACTTGGCTGTTTCCTAAGTCGTTCCAACTTTTGTTCACGCACAAAAGAGCTCAGACATTGACTGAGAGTTGCCATTTAGATTGAGGTGGAGTATCTGTCAGTAAGGAGTGAAGAGGTGACCATGCGAGAGAGGAAGATATAATAATGGGGCTCAAAAAAAAAAAAAAAGCAGAAGGCTGTTGGAGACATTTCAAAGGTAGTTGGTTGCCAAAATCAACAGCTGGGAACATTCTCAAGAAGAGGAAAAAGCAGGTGTGAACCTAGTTGCCCGGGGAGCACAAGTCTTGTGGATGAGATGAAAATTATTTGCAGGGTGATGAAAAAAAAAAAAAAAAACCCTTTATATCAGCAACAGCAAGTCAAGAACGCTCCCTTGCAAGAAGCTATACGTGTTTCTTTGCCAGCGATAAAGAGCAGACTATCATGAGTGCAACCTCAGAGGATTCGCCACACGACGCAAAGCGCTGGTAAACCTCAGAAACAGAAAGGCCGGACGGCAGTTCACAGAAAACACACACACATGGGACCCACCAAAATGTGGACTGACAAGACAAAAAATCTGCCTCTATTAAAATGATTGAAAGAGGAAATTGTGGGGAGGAACAAAAAAAAAAAAAAAAAAAAAAAAAAAAAAAGCAGCAGCTCATGACCTGAAGCTGCCACCAGCTTATCTGTCAAACATGGCGGTGGTTCTGTTATGGCTTGGGCACGTACGGCTCCAATGGAACAGACACGCTGGCGCTTATTGATGATTTCTCTGCAGACAGAGGCAACAGGACGAATGCAGGGGCATCATCATCTTTCAGCAGGACAACAAACCTGAACATACGGCCAAAGCAGCCACGGCTTTTCATGCTGAAGATGTGGACTATCCTTGACTGGCCAATCGTCTCATCTCTACCTGATAGAGATAGATTCCTCCTGAGAACCAGGCTAAAGCCAAAGGAACGTGAAAACAGGCAAAGAAAAAAAAAAAAAAAAAAAGGCTGCAGCGAAGCACCAACAGGGGATGTATGCTGGTGTCGCCGGGTCCAAGAGTTCATTGACTGAAAGGGATTTACCACAAAATATGAAATATGGAGATTCAGTTTGCCTTCACTTGTATCTGCCCAATCCCTTTCTAAACTTTGGGCACCAAAGGGCTGCATCTCCCACACTGTTTTTTTTTTTTTTTTTTTTTTTAACATTGGATTCCATTATTTAATTTTCAATTCAGTCTGCTGAAGCACTAAGCCCGAGGAACAAAACTGTACAACTGTCCAAATACTTACAGTCTGGACTGTAACAGAGCATCCATGAGCTCAGTAATTGTACTCCAGCTCCTCAGCTCATCGGTGTTTGCCTAATGCTTGCCACACCTCCGGTTCTGACAAGATGAGTTGACAGAAGAAAAAACAAAGATATTTAAAAGCGATCCAACTACGAAGACACCGGTTTAATCAAAGCGAGAAGAGACAAGAGGCAGCTGTGGCAAGTACCTCGTTTCTTTTTTTTTTTTCTTTAAAAGGGAAAGAAAAGGAAATGACGAGTAACGCTTTGTTCCCGATTGAGTTTACTGAGCCATCACTGCCTCTTTGTAGCCCACTAATTTGACTTACTACAAAGCCCTGTTGTTTGACATGACAATTAGACATTAGTCACCGGCTACCACTAAAAGACTAACAATAATTCCAGGGCACTGCTGGTATTAAAGCCGTCAGGAAGATTGCATTGTGCCGGTAGGTTTACAGCAAACTCTCTTCACGCGACGGAGAAGCAAATAAAAACACGTCGAGTCACTTTCTTGATAGTGTCGTGTGCGGTAGCACTGCTTTGGCATTTAAATTGACTCTGCATGTTCTATTTGCAGGTACATCTGTTGTCACCGTCACTGCCACCGATGCCGATGATCAAACATATGGGAACAGCGCCAAGCTCGTATATAGCATCCTACAGGGACAACCGTATTTCTCTGTGGATTCTGAAAATGGTAAGCAAACCCAGCAGCATCCCTTTTGGACGCCGTTTCTAATGTTATGCAAGTCTATAAACAGATCTCCTGTGCTGCCCGGGCGAGTGCTTGTGAGAATTAAAAGAGGAATCCGCCTCAGATCTGCCTCTCAGAGTTAATCATCTTGTGAGAAATTCAGATTTTAATCTCGGCTACAAATGTGAATTTCATTTAGGAACACATCACGGCGATGACTCATTTCAGCTTAAATTTCAAATTCAGATTTCTTTTGGTTGGAAGGTGGATCGTTTGAAAAAGTCTCTCTAATGTGACATTTCTATAAGTACCTTTCTGTGTGTTATGTTATGTCATGTTAGAAGACGGAGCTGGTCTGTCTCTGTCAATGCCAAATTCCACAAATTGCAAAGAGCCTTATTGACACGTCTGATGTGCTCCTTTAGCATTTAGAGATATTTAGCATGTGGAGCACTAGGCCTCTCTGATTTCACTGGCAAATGTTTGGGTTTTTTTTTTTTTTGGTTTTTCTTTAGAAAATTAGTGGCACCTTGAATTACATCTGTTGGTTTCTTGTCAGACTGAGTCCAGACCCAAAATACTTTCTTTTTTCAACTTTTAAAGACACGGGCTATTGTACCCTATTGCTTTTATCTCATCCCGTCTGGATTACTGAAATAGTCTTATCCAAGAATCTATTGACCGTCTCCAGACTGTGCAGAACTTATCTGCCAGGCTTTTTAATCAGAACCAAGAGACACGGCCACATCACTCAATGGCTCGCAATAGGTTTCAGAGTAGATTTTAAAATTGAATAGATTACTTTTAAAGCTCTCGGTTCCCTACATGACATTATGCACCTTGAGATCCTCGGGCAAAATTCTTCTGGACCCGGTGCCAGGCTGAAAACTTAAGTGGACACAGAGTTTGCAGTCAGGGAACCTGTGACCTCCTTTAAGTCCCTTGTGAAAACGCACTTTTATCTCAGAGCGTTTTCTGGTTTTAACTTCTCTTTAAGTGCCTTAAAATGACTCTGTGCTGGTTTTTACTTCTGAATATTTCAATTGTCATAGGGACCTTTGAAATCTATTGATTTCATTAATGGTATTGTATTCCCATCTGTGTAAGGCACATTGTAATGAGAGATCATTATTGCTATTATTCATAGTAAATTTAATTAACCTTTTATCAAAATAATGAGGAAGTTGGTCCACTGACAGCACTTTAGGTTAGGTTGAGAGTCTGGTCTTAGATACTGAAAAAAAAAAAAAAAAAAAAAAAAAAAAAAGGATAAGTAAAAGGATAAATCTGGATGTATTTATTTTATCATCATCAATTGAGGGGTTTTGCTGTTTAAACCTAACCAGACGCTGTCCTGCATTTTGTACGTCCACCATACACCCAGACCTCTCCCTAGAACATGCATGGGGTGAATAAACTGTAGCACTTTCGACAGCTGAAAAAACATTGCCAGGCAACATAATCCAGGCAGCTATTACATTTTCCCCCTCAAAACAAAATTGGCAAACCAAATTAGTAGTAAATAAATGTAATTTCCTAGGAGACAGAATTGAGAAAAGACATGGGACTGATCTTAATCTTATCAAATTTTCAGAAAGACAGTAAATAAATTTTCCATTTTCTCTTTAAAGTGGAAAACGTGGTGGAGAGAATGTTTTTTTGGGTTTTTTTTTGTGTGCGTTTGTTTGCTTTTCCCCAGGCACCATCAAAACAGCCCTGCCTGGCATGGACAGAGAAGTCAAGGAAAACTACCAGGTTGTGATCCAAGCGAAAGACATGGCCGGACAGATGGGTGGGCTTTCAGGAACCACTACTGTCAGCATCACCCTCTTTGATGTGAACGACAGCCCGCCGCGCTTCGCCAACCGTAAGAGGCCGTTTTTCCATGTTTTATGTTAGTTCCTAATAGGCTTTTAAACCTGACTTAACTTTCGTTCTGAGACAAAACTCATGACACAGCAACAAGCAGCAAGTTTGTTTCACTCGCCGCCATGTACAGATTCCTTTCGTGTGACCGCTGCGGAGTCGAAGGAGATTGGCGGCGTGATTGGTCGCATAAAGGCCGATGATCCGGATGATGGGCGCAATGCTGAGATGGAGTACAGTATTGTCGGCGGCCATGACGTATTCAACATCATCACCGACCAAACCACACAAGAGGGTCTCATCATAATCGAAAAGGTAAACTAAAAATGTGTGTTATTTCATTTTCCTTCTTTTAATGTATATTAAAGGAGCTAATTGCTAATAAGCTATGTAGCTAACGTTAGCATTAACAGGTGTTTACTTCCCAGTCTTGCCAAGACTTTCAGCCATTGTTGTGTTTACGATACAAGAGGTTATAGTGCACTCTGTCTGAATGCTACAGTGACTCGGTATCGGAAAGTGACAGGACAGTCCGGCTGGGCTGGGGCTAGCTGGTTAGCATGCTAACTTCAGTATCAGAAAAGAAGTGATAGAAACAAAAGTTATTATTAGCATTGCTGGAGACAGTGATGCTGAACTTGTGTTTTCCTCTAGACTGGTGAGTAAACAGCTGTTGATGCTAAAGTTGACTTCTTGTGACACGTTTGACGTGCGAATGCAAGTTATATCTACAAGATCGGGTTTTAAACATATGTGAAAAATGTGATTCTTTTAAGACTAAAGCAAGATGTTCGTGTGTCACGAGATTGAAAGTGAAAGGTGAAAGAATTAACCTTTAGGAGCTTCTCTTGACTGTTCAAGTTCCACTGTAGGTTTAAATTCAAATTAAATTTGAGCTCCCTTTTTTTTTATCTCGTTTTAATATGTATGTTTCACTTCAGTGGAAAGACAGAGTAGTAGAGTTTCAGATTAGAAAGCGCCCCTGATAACGTTTATTCATGTAAGAAAGACGACAGAATTTATTTTTGAACTGCAGTGGAAAATCAGATACACTAAGCCTGTGAAATGAATAATATAAAACAGTCTTTTGCTAGAAACTCCTTTTAGTTTTCCCCTAAGACCTTCCAGATCAGTATTCCTCACTTGGATTTGTAACTTAGAATTTAGAGTAAAAGATAAAGGCAGACAAATGAAATGCAATAAATTGCCTATCAAAATCCTGGAGGCTGACTGTTTTTATGGAAAAGTCTACAGCTTGAGTTCTGATGCTCTTTCATCTCCAGGCACTGGATTATGAAAGTAAGAAGGACTACGAGTTCAGAGTGGAGGTGAAAAACACCTACTTAGATGCAAGGTTCATCCACGGTTTGCAATTCAAAGACTACGCCACGGTCAAGGTAACAGTAGAGGACGTGGATGAGCCCCCTGTTTTCACCAGGAACCCTTACATCATCGAGGTGCACGAGGACACAGCTGCTGGCAGCTTCGTCGGCGTGGTGTCGGCCAGGGACCCCGATGCTGACAACAAGCCAGTCAAGTACGCAACAAGAGACAGCTAGACGTGTTCAGACCCTAAAAAGAGCCAGACCGTTAGAGACAAACGCCACATCTATTTCCTACCTTTTCACAACAAATCCATTCCGCTTGGGAATTGAGTTTTAACAATTTAGTCAACTTAGAAATGAATCAATGACCTGTTAAGCAAAGATTTCCTCACCAGGCAAGTGGGTGCAGTGTTTTATTGTGCTAATTTGATTGCTTCAAAACTCATTGTTCCAGCTTTAATTAAACTACTATAAAATCAATACGAAAACAGGCAACACATGGTAGAAATACAAAGTCTCCTCTTATCAGCTTCTTAGAGTGAGGACGAAAACGTGCGCACTTGGCTAAATCTAATCCATCAGCCTTGCCATGTGTCAGTGTGTGTGGTGGTGGTGGTGGTGGTGGGGGTTTATTATTCATGGGTCCCTCCTGGTGATTTCCCAGCGGAAAATGGCGGCAGCCCTGTGAAGTGAATACAGACACTGTTTATTTCCCAGAATTATGTAAGACCTCTGTGGCACAGCACAAAGTCAAAGTGAAAGAGCCTAATTTGCTGTATCCATTCACACAGGCTCAGCGCCGCCATTCCACACATATGGCGCCCGCCCGTCCCTGACACTGAGATATGCCACTCTCGGCCCATGCCACATGGCGTATTGTGTTGCATATTCAAATTTCAGTGGAATATGAAAGTTGACGATGACAAATGAGGAGGCGCAAGGACAGATGTATCATCTCCTGACAGAGGAGAACATATTTTTTGTAAAGCACACTTTTATGAAGTGTAGCAGTATTTTAATGCGTGAACACAGATCTGTGCAGCACGAAGGGATAAAAAGCTGCAGTCAGTTTTATGAGCAACACAAGATGTAGTTAAATGCCCAAGATAGTGACAGATAAACACAATGGGCTCCGTTTACAGTTCTGAAGGAGTTGTGTGTGTTGGTATAAATCACATTTTTTGTGCGTGTGCGTTATTCTTTCAGATACTCCATTGATCGGCACACGGATCTAGAGAGGTTGTTCAACATCGACTCTGTGAACGGCACCATCACAACGCTGAAAGCACTGGACAGGGAAATGTCCAAATGGCACAACATCTCCGTGGTGGCCACTGAAATCAGTAAATGACGTTTTCGCGTCTCGAACGTGGTCTCACGATCACGATCGCAATATTTGTCTCATGTTTGTTTGTTTGTTCTTTTTCTTCTCGATTATTTCAGATAATCCACGTCAGACAACTCGAGTGCCTGTCTTCATCAAGGTGTTAGACGTCAACGACAACGCCCCGGAGTTTGCGATGTCCTACGACACGTTTGTCTGCGAGAACGTCAAAGCAGGACAGGTACTGAAAACCTCTAAAATATCCCAATCAGGATTTGCTAAATTATCAATTAGGTTTCATATTCTTAAGATGCGGTACAGTTACACATATTTCTCAACATTTGTATTTAGATCGTTACATATTATGTTGATTAATCAGCTTAGAAATAATTCTGGTCTAATTGGGGTTTTATAGAAATGTAGTGATCACATCAGTCATTATGTTCTGCAGTCATTGTTGACAGTATTGATAATATATCTGTGGACCACCAGGGGTCACTAACAAAGCATCATGTTTCTCAACCCGTCTGAGAATGAGCACGGAGCCTCCTAGCATGGAGTGCACATGTTTTCAATATCAGACTCATATTAGGATATGAACTGACTGTTCAGTCGACTCGCGTCGCTTCGTCAGCCTACAGTTCACGTCGATATAAGGAAGCGTGGATGAAGCTAACGGCTAGCCTGCTCTGGGACCGTGCTACATTTCACCAGTGGTCAGCCTGTGAACTATCAAACACTGACAAAATCATTGACGGGAGGCTTAAGAGCGGGTCAATTAAAAGAGAATCAACTGAAACCTCCAACAACAGGAGAGTGTTTGTTTCGCTGTAGCGCAGCACGGCTGAGACATGCGGCGCGTTCGATGACATCTGGCCGGTGTTCAAATGCGTGGGCGCTAAGTACGATGCCACGTGAAGAGCTCCACTTGTTATCTTGCAGGGACAAAGGCACAAGCCCTGTATCGTATAGTGGTAAATAGATAAGGGTGGATAAGGAGCATACCTCATTATTTTGAGACCTCAGTTCGATTCCCGGGCAGCTGGACACTCTGCTGCTTTAAAGCTGGGGAATAATAGTCTGTTTATTGCTTTTCTAATCTTTGTTTTGTCACTGACCTATCCAATATATTTAGTGGCTAAATGGTCCTTGAAAAAGTTTGAGTAAAGTGATGCACACAAATCAATGCAGATGACGCAAAGCAAAGTTAATAGCACAGACGCTGAGCACGCTGGGAGCATTACCATGGCTGACCTTGTGTCGCATGTATTGTACATGTATTGACATAAATTTAATGATTCTTGAGGTGAGGCGCATCACGTTAACGTGTTCTGCTGTGACGAGAGCCACGGGAACAACCTGGACAATTATCTGAGAGAGGAGTCATCTACCAGTCGCTGACGTTTTTTTTTTTTTTTTTTTTTTTTAAAAAGGAGCGTCTCCACCCACAAAGCTCACACTCGCACAGAAGCATCGCCCATGCCGGAGCCACATGTGCTTATTGTTGTTGCGTTTCAAGAAACAGCAAATCCCTTAATTATCGAAACACTTCTCACTAATTACTGATTAGTCTAGTATGTAACTGATTGGCCTCAGTTTATTCTCAGTGAATGTTTTTTTTTCTCTACACTGAGGCTAAAACACGTGATCTCAGCTTTGCAAAGAAATAAATTATGTCAAAAATTGGTTTGAATGTAATCAAAAACACTACAGAACAACAATTTGCTTCGCCGATGTATTTGTCGAGCACATTTAAAAATAACACACTGACCGAGGGGGGGGGGAGAGAGAGAGAGAGAATAAATTATTGATGATTATGATCAAATAAAACCACAGAAATGATCAAATAAAAACAGACACAAGAAGAAGATATAAGTAAGTTAATTAGAGCATATATTATGTGAATAAAGTTAAAATGACAGTATTACACACAGAGTGTAAAAAAAAAAAAAAAAACAAGCAAATAAAAGAAAGCGTCATGTCTTCATGATGACTACCGACACGCTAAATAAAGGATATGGGGCTTTAGATTGAGTGGAGGAGGAGATCTAACAGTTGGCCCCAAACTGTCCACAGTTTGGGGCCAAATGGACAAAATATCTGTTCACCTTTGGATTTTAACTGGCAGCATGGGATGGAGCGCGGTGACTGGTCTGCAGATCTGAGGGGTCCGGAGGTGGGAAAAGGGGCCGAGCAGTTCAGGGACACAAGCTGGTGCCAGTTCATGCAGTGCTTTAAAAAAACACACCAAAAAAAAAAAAAAAAAAAAACAACCTATTCTGTACCTCAGTAGTAACTGGGAGCCTGTACTGGGGAGATACGGTCTCTCTTCTTGGTACCAGTGTTACGCGTTTTTGATTTGAAGCATTTACATTTGGAGGAAATACAAGCCTTTTCTCACATTCTCGTTTGCAGCTGATTCAGACAATAAGTGCTGTCGACACAGACGAACCCCTGGTTGGACACAAGTTTGTCTTCAGTATAAGTGCCACCAACCCGAACTTCACCATCGAGGACAGGGACGGTAAGATTGCCACCCCAAAGAGAAATGTTTCTCTGTGTGTGTTAAAATAAAAAAAAATTCAAGTGTGAACCTTAATAGTTGGTTCCTGGTTGATTCAGCAGAGAGGGAAATATGACTTGATATTATGTTAAGTGTTAAGGACTGTGGGAAGCCACGGTGATTCACCTGGTGGGTGAGTCCAACCCCTGGCACTTTGCTGCATGTCATCCTCTCGCTCTCCCCCTTACTTTCCTGTCTCGCTCTCTCACTGTCACATAACACTTACATAATTAAGGTAAAAATGCCCAAATAAGGAAAATAACACTTCAAAGACTGCAACCAAACATATTTAGTTTGTTGACAAAGAAAACTTATGAATTTCCATCCATATACAGTTGTGATAAATGTGCGTGTGTATATATATGTATATATAATATATAATGTCTATATATATATATATAGTTGAGACATCAATTTCGGTATATGAAATTGTTCCAATCCCCAATATCTAACTTTTACATATATGTGTACATACATTGTTATTGTATATATATTGCAGTCACTAAATATATTTACTTTTGTGTATTGTGTGATTGTAGTGATTTGTTTCGGCAACGCTCAGACTGTTCCTCCAAAGGGAGAGGGAAATGCAGTGGTAGTTGAAAAAAAACTTAAGCAGTAACAGTATGTACAACCCTGACTGCTGGATCTGTTTATTCCCTTTATATTTAGTGTATCTGTTTCAGTATGTCTAGTCCTAGTTTCAGCACTGACTGGGATGTATTGCAGCAAAGTGAAAAGACTGCAGCACAGGCTGAAGATGGAGAATGAGTGGAATTATAATAAACAAACTTTAATTAGTTTTGCAAGCGTCGTCATGCGTAACCTCAATGCTATTGTCTTTTCAGGACAAAGCTACCACAGGATTACTAATAAAGCAGTGTTTGAAATTATTTTTGGAGAATAAAGACAGTTTTTTTTAAAATAAATAACACAGGGTTGTTATTAATATCCCTCGGTGTTTTGTTTGAATTACTGTTTCGACACCTTGGTAATTTTCAGTGGCCCCTGCAAAGTTATTATGATCTGTCTGTCAGAGGAGAGACAGAAAAGGAAATAAAGACTGCGACTCTTTCCTGTAAGATCATCTTGCTAACTGAAATATCTCATCCCCGACAAGCTTTGCCCATTTGCATCTTTCCGCAGATAACACTGCCAATATCCTGACGCGTAGGGGAGGTTTCAGCCGACGTGAGATGAGCATGTACTTCCTGCCTGTGGTGATCTCCGACAATGACTACCCCATTCAGAGCAGCACCAGCACGCTCATCGTGCGCGTCTGTGCCTGCGACAGCCGCGGAAACATGCAGTCGTGTAACCCCGAGGTCCTGCCCTTCTCAGATGGTCTCACAACTGGAGCTCTG
This sequence comes from Rachycentron canadum, assembly GCA_038496675.1. Lineage (NCBI taxonomy): Eukaryota > Metazoa > Chordata > Actinopteri > Carangiformes > Rachycentridae > Rachycentron > Rachycentron canadum. Next base: position 17,921,826 of record CM076667.1, on the reverse strand, counting down.
GTGGCCATACTGCTCTGTGTCATTATTCTCCTCAGTAAGTCCCCTCGTGTATGAGCATGTGTCCGTGCAGGTGTGTGACCGTGTTTGTTTGAACCCTTTTTTGTTCTTTCCCTGCTTAGCTGTGGTTGCAACCACTGCCTATAGTAGCACCTCAGTTATTCTGCTTTGGTCAGGTCCATTTTAAAATCCAAATATATTCCTTATCCTTAAGAATCTCGAATAGCTCTTCTCGATATCTCCCCCCCAAGGTTTTTTGTTCTTGCGTCATACTCGAAATATGTTCTTTCACACTAAAGTAAAGAACAGCAGTCACCTCATTTCGAGCTAACAACTGTTGATTGTGCCAGCTGTCATGAGAGTTGTCGGTGTGTCGGCTGCACCGAGTTTGTACTAACTGATGTTGGCTCCTCCAGTTGGCTGAAAACTGACTTCTACTCTAAAACGACAACCCCGTGCAAAAAGGTCTTAAGCTTCCACTTCAGGGCTGAAGACCGAGACTGAAGCTGCACGTGTCAGGCAAACAGTCAGCATCCTCACCAGTCGATGTTCCAAGTCGAAGACATTTAAACAAGGAGCAGCCTTGTTCTTGTGTAACAGGGAAGTGAGTCAACCCTAGATTTATGCTAAAATCTTATAAATAACAATGCAGTGTAAGCCAGTATGGATGGCTTGTTCTTGGCCTTCTGACAAGATAAGTGCCCTTTTAGATTTCTCGTTCTAATTTTATATTTTTGTATTCAATTTTGTTTTCAAATATGAATTCAGAAAAAGCAGCCGTATGGTCGGGCCCTTAAAGTTTGGGCATAAAATCCTACTGTGTGTGGATGTCTTTGGGGGAAATTAACACTTACTTATCACGCACAAAATGGATTTTGCTCATTAGAGGCCTACATAGCAGTTCGGATCGAGATTGGTCGATTGAGAATTATTTTTTTTTACAGTGTGAAATTGACACTTTTTCATTTTGTAATTAGTATTTATCATATGCATAACTGTATGGGTATTGAAATGAATAAATATGCAAGTAATTTTATCTATTTATGTATGTATGTTACTTTATTTCCCTATAAATAATTATAAGAGGAGTGCACTTTTATTTTAGGCTTGTTTATGTAAAATGTGCACGGCCCTGGGCTTATACTTCCATACTGGCTTAACTTAAAAGTTCTAGTTGGAAAGCAAATAAAGGTCAGAGTTAACCTACATTATCCATATTTCCAAAAAGTGTCATTTCTAATACAATAATAATCTTATGCACGAGCACTAAGCACTCAGTTTGCAAAACACAACCCGAAGTGAAGTAACAAGGCTGGGGTTGCCGGAGACTAAAGAGCAGGACAGAACATTACCCTAAACTTTGATATAATAGCTTCTACGCTCCCACACAACAAACGTGTCGGTCTTTAACAGGCTTTTTGTAACATAACCTATAACCCAACATAATAATGTGGTTAGCGAAAGATATGGTCTTTGGCTTTGCAGGCAACGCTGGGTTACTAATGTAGGTGGTAGATTAGGAAGCTGGACATGCTGATATTTGCAACCTGCTTAAGAGCAGACAAACACACTGTGGAAGCTATGTCCTATACTTCTGCTGGTTGGGTTTGTGTCGTGCAATTAGCTTATGGAGAAACTTTAAGTTTGAAAGGACGAGAATACTTTGTTTTGGTTGCTAGGTTATAAACAGAGGCTCAAGTCGCTGGATGGGGTTTATCCATCATCCATTATTTCATCAAGACGAAAACAAACAAACAGAGGGGATTTTTTTTTTTTTGCAAACAGAGCTTCACCTGACTTTGACATCACATACGTCAGTAGCATGCAAGCACGACGGCAGCGCGTCTCCATCCAATCTACACTGGCCTCAGTTGCTATGCTCGGAGACAACTTCCCTCTTAGCATTACAGCTCCTGAGCTCGCGGTAGGAAAATAGTGAGCTGGTGTGACCTTGCCGCAGCATAGAGTGGTTTTCAAGCGAGCGGTCTGCTGGTGGGTCCATGGTGAGGGCACATGCCTCACAAAAAGACCCCAGGCAGACCTAACGCTCATATGCTCAGTGCCGCAGCCAATTCAGGGTGCCAAAGTCAATAACATTCACAGAGCGCGTTGCTTGCTCAAGTACATGCTGCTGAGTGCCCACATGTAGGGGAAAAAATAAAAATCACATGGTCTTTCCTTACAAACATGATATAATCGATTAAAAGCTTGGACTCCCGACTCACAGCAATCTATAGTAGCTAAATGAAAATATTCTGGGGGTTCCCACTTTGGCCACAGTAGCTCAACATCTCATCATATTAAAACAAAGATTGTGACAATTGTTGACACATGGAGATTCTGCCCTTAAACGGTATTAGAAATAAAGCACTTCAAGGATTTCATGGAAGCAAATCACTAGCAAAATAATTTGAATTATATCAGCAACTTAGTATTTTTGTAATTCCATCACTACTAAATGCTTCATGTTGACATTTAATTTACATTTAATTGACATTTGACAGTTGACATTTAATTCCCAAAATTCAATTTTAAAAACCTTATTTCAAGTGTATGAAATGAAAATATAAATCACCTGACAAATATTTAAAAGTGAAGTGAAAATCAGATCTAAATATCCAAGTCAAGTGAAAAAGAAACAAAGGAAGAAATCGCATCCCGGCGCCAAGAAAAAGCAATCGAGCCTGAGTGGAATTTTGGCAACGCCTCCTGTGATCATCCATATGGTCATTAGAAAAAGACACAAACGAGCACTTAACACTTCGTACTCGAAACATCATTATTATCGTTAAAAGAAAACCGTGCTGACTCTTGGTATAAGATGGGATGTAAACCTTGGACACTTGGGAGGCTCAGCCGTCCACCTTGATGGGCCGTCCTTATTGACATGACAACAACAGGTCGCTTCTCAGACCTTAAAAAAAATGTCTTCAACAACACAGCCTGTACCCTACGGCCACTTGTTAGGTTCCTTTTATCATCTGAGTGATCATGAGTGATTAAAGCAGGTCTAATCAATGACAGGTTACATTGCATATTTTGTTATATTCAGATCTTCCCTTATAGTAGAAAATACTATTGTGGTCCTGAGCTCTATCCATTAGCAAATAAGTCCACTTAATGTTTATTTCCCTGGTGAAGTAGGTCGCATTTTACATCCTGGAGCGCCACGCCAGCCCTCCTCGTGATCTAATGCCGTATGTAACAGCATACAGGAACAACAGCAACAGTGCCTATCATTTTACCCAGCAAAAAGCAGAAATGTGCGGTGCTTATGGTCAAGGGCATATCAATAAATAATGGGTTTCAACTGTCAATGAGCCTCACCTTGCTTGGCTGAGTACTTGATAGAAGCATTTCTGACTTACTAGACATTGTGGATGTAGAAGTCCTTGCTGACTGTTCGGGGCAATGCAATTAGATTTTTTTTTTTTTTTTTTTTTTTTTTTTAATGTGCATGTGTCTCTACCCTGAAAACGAGACCTTAACCCTTTCCCTGTGTTGAATTTTGGACCCTCTTTCTCCTGCCACGATTTCTCGTTTTGGAGCATATTAGTTGATCTGAACCCTGACTTGACTACTCATACAAGCAAATTAGTGTTGACCAGCTTTTCTTCCATCTGCTTCTTTCAATTCCAAGTTTTAAATTCTCTATCTGGCGGTGGGCAGTTCTTCTCTGGCCGCATCACGCGTACTGAAGGTTAAACTCCGAGCTCTCCTCTTGAGCAAAATATCATGACATCTGCTCATTATCTGACGCTCTTCGCGCTCGAACCCCCCCTGACAGACTGTCTCATTCACCTCTGCTTGACTCCGACAGGCAGGCGCTGAGCTGGAACGGCTCTCCCTATCTGGTCCTCATCATTGCAGTCCTCCTCGCTGGCTAAAAATGCGGCACTGGTCGGTCACAAACGTCCGCAAAAGAACCTTTTAAACAGCCACCCCCACCCAACCTGTGTTGAAGGCATTGTAATTAACACCCAGGTGGGAGGCAAGCAGACAACTACAGTACCTGCTGATAGGACAAAAAAAAAAAAGGGAAAGGAAGGAGATGGAGAGGAGCACAGGTGGAAAAGGATCTGAGCTTGTCCGAAATGAAAGATTGCTTTCCTCTTTTTTTTTCCTGGAGACTTAATGAGTTTATTTAAAAAGTTGCTTCCGCACAGTGCCACTCTCTGGAAACATGCTCGCGCTGCAATCTCTGATTGTCTTTAATGCTGAAAAAGAATGAAGGAGATGAGATATGAGGTCGTGTGCTGGAGAGCATAAAAAAAAAAAAAAAAACGAATCTTCCAACCACTGTGCATTTTATACATCGAATATGCCGTTCAAGGGGGGAAAAAAGAAAGAAAATGCTTTCTCACTGAATCTTTAATAATAGGAGGTGGATGCCTGAGGCAGTGTTGGGGATTTATCACTGGTAGCAAATGTGTCTCCCCTCTGTGCTTTTGCTCCCCTGTGCTCTTTAATGCATGACACATGTTAGGAGGCACACATCTTATGCTGAGCTTTCTCTCTCCCTGTATTTCCCACTGTTTTTCCGTGCAGTGATCGTGGTGCTGTTTGCAGCCCTGAGGAGACAGAGGAAGAAGGAGCCTCTGATCATCTCCAAAGAGGATGTCAGAGACAACGTTGTCAGCTACAACGATGAAGGGGGTGGAGAGGAGGACACTCAGGCCTTTGATATCGGCACACTGCGCAACCCAGAGGTGATGGATGCTAACAAGCTGCGCAGGGACATCATACCCGAAATGCTGTTTCCCTTTCGGAGGACATCACCTATAAAGGATAACACGGATGTCAGAGACTTCATTAATGGGAGGCTTCAGGAGAACGATTCAGATCCCACAGCGCCCCCCTACGACTCCCTGGCCACGTACGCTTACGAGGGCAGTGGGTCACTGGCAGAATCCCTCAGTTCACTGGAGTCCGGTGCCACTGAGGGGGACCAGGATTACGATTACCTCAGCAACTGGGGACCGCAATTCAAGAAGCTGGCAGAGATGTACATAGGGAAAAGCCCTGACCGAGAGACCTAGACCAAGCCATGACAGTCTCTCTTTTATTCAAGCCCATTTTTTTTCTGTCTGTTTCTCTAGCTAGCTAGCCAGACAGCTGTTTGTCTAGTTAGCTAGCTAGCCAGCTAGTTGACTGTCTGTCTACCTATCTATCAAGCTATCTATCCGTTTATCTGTCTAGTTTGCTAGCTAGCTCGCTAGTTAACTAGTTGTCTATTTGATTCTCATATGCGTGCGTGCACACAGGCGCTCAAACAAAAACTCCTGCCGTCCACGCGTGGATGCTCAAATGGAAATCAAGACTTGGACTGAGTCGAATTTTCTCATTGATGGAGACGCGGTATAATTCTCAAAGTTTTACTGTTTTTGGTCATAATCAGTAAAGATGCCTTTGACTTTTAGGATTTTTTGTGAACAATGGTGTGGACAATGTGTTTTGTAATTGACCTGAGAGATAGTAGTATTGTATACTATCAATGTTTAATGGCACTGGACCGGGTTCGGGTGGGGGAGGGAAGGAGTCAAGCGGCTTTTCCAGCCAAACTCCATTAAATGCTGTAAATGTACAAAGTGTTTTTAATGATGGACATCCTATATACTATTTGCTATCTTCGTTTGACAAGCAATGTTCATGTGAATGGTTGGTGCAGTTTATTTGTCAAACTATGAATTCATTCCATCATATAGGTGTAATATGTAATGAAAAGTGTATGTTGTAGGAAAACCGTCATACACTGAATTCATGCTGTTTGAATGCTGAGTCATATTGTTTTATATTTATATTTTTATACTTATTTTCCTAATAAAATTCAGAACAAAAGAAACTGCTACCTTTCCAGTCCATTGCCTCATTTCCCAGTTCCTGAAAGGAGGTCGCTGGTCGTGTGCAGTGTGTTCCCCAGGAAGAATGTATTTTTCTTGCAGTTTGAATTGTGGGAAGACTAATGAAGTTGCGGTTCATTAAAACTTTCACAAAACTATCTGTAAACAGAGTGATAATAGAGGCCATTTTGAGATGGAAGAAACTTAAGAAACTAAAAGAATATTAAGATCTGGTCAGTGCACTCGGTGAGGGTTTCCTAACGGGATTGGTGCTTTTTTTCAGCTTTAGTATTAGGATACGTTCAACAGCGTTGCAAACACTTAAAATGGCACAGAGGGAGAGCACGTGCATTGACACAGAGATAGGAGAGAAAAGGAGAAACTGCAAAAAGTGAGACAAATATTATGTGAAGAGGTGCTTCACGTATTTCACGCGATAATAAAGCGTTATGTGTACCTGTGGGTAGTTGCACTATAAATGCAGATTGAGATGAATCTAATCTATATTTCTAGCAACGTCTAAGGCACAGGACACGGTGCGTTGTTCTTAAAATCTCATTGAATTTCAATGGCATGAAGAAAGAAAAAAAAAAACTCTTCAAGGGTGTTTGATTTAGTTTTTGATGGATTTCTTCTCTAAGTTTGGGGTGGAGGTTTTTTTTTTTTTTACCAAAGTAAAACAAATTTTAAGAAGAAAGGTTGCTTGTTAGTTTGCAGTACCCATTTAGACACTACAAAAACCATCTGAAGTACTATATCCCGAGTACAATATTGTGCAATATTTGAACAAATCGAAGCTGAACATAACTAGCCACAGGAAGAAAATGGTTGTTTCCTTACTTACAGTACTCCAAACTCCATGTGGTTAATTACACACTCATCCGCTAATGTGCTGTCATTCAACACAGTACTTTCTGATTAGTGGGCAGCTGCGGAGAGGACAATACCTCAAATCAACGCCCTGCTCACGTCGATTCCCTTGGTTCCAAATCTTAACAGCTGCCAGCTCACCGTTGCAGCCTGTTCCGCATGTATGATATGCGCCGTATCCAGAGGCATTATTTGCAAAGCTAAATTGCAGTTCTGTTGTTAAATGCATGTCTCTCTGCTTAGTCCATCTATATAATGATTCCCCCCCCCCCCCTGCATCCATAAATGTTTTAAGCTTGGCTCATTTATTTTTGCGGGGGTCGAATTGTGTAAAACCTCACTTTGTGCTTTACATTGTGCACAGACGGAGGTAAAAGTTAAATGACTAAATCACTAAAAGAAAATCAAAGGAAAGCTTCCCTGAAAGAACTAACAGCATTTAAATTGCTGAATAAAGAGGAACTACAGCAGTGGCTGAGGCTACAGTCTAAATAATGCAACAGGACACAGTTTTTGTTAAGTTTGTTAAGTTCTGTAAAGAGCTAATGACACGCCTTACTCTTTCCGTACAAGTAATCCATCATTGTTAAAAAGAAAGTGACACTTGATTTGCAAAGTTGAGTCAGAACTCTACAAATTGCGAATTAGAGAGTTAAGTGGTGATTAGGTACACCTGTACAATCTAATGCGACCCAATATAACAGCCGAGCAATAAATCCCAGCTCTGTGAGGCTTTTAATGCTCAGCCATCACACTGAGCTTGTGACCAAACCCTGTGGTAAAGCCCCGGTGAGCGTCGGCATTACTCTGGAGCGCACAGCATGGATTATTACCATCTATTACAATCTTTCATTGTAGATGAAAATAATATGCCATTTCAGTAGGCATCGCCCAAACTAAGCATCAATCTTTAAAGAACAATGGATTAGCCGATCGATAATATAACCTTTGTCCAAAAACAGGGAGATTGGGATCAATATTCTTGCATTAGAACAAATCAGTTGACTAAAATGCATGATAGGAGCTTGACCCAGAGGTGTTTTGTTTTTTTTTTTTTTAAATGTGAATGATGAATTTGTTTCGAATGAAATAATATTCCAGTGTTAAATTATGCAAGTGAGTTGTATGGATTTGAAACGCTGACCTCAAATGATTTTGTTTTCCATAAGAGAATTTAGTTTTCAGTCCAGTGGAACGACTCAAAGGAAAGGTCTTTATTTGACCCACTATGCCGGGATTCATGTGCCCAGTGAGAGGTGATTATTCTTCCAATCATTTCATTAAAGGCGTACTCCCATTATGTTTCACGTCTTGCCGCTAATTTGACCACAGTGACCCGTACTCAGCCCGGAACATAGGACGGGGATATCTCTTCTCCTCGGGGTCTCCAGTGGCTTTCTGGGCAGAAAGAGAGAATTTCCTCTGCTCACATGTGACCGCATGATTAGAGCTTAAGTAGAACATGTCCTGTTTGATGTAAGAAAGGCATTTGCATGTCAGATGGAATAATACATGGCGGATAACTCCTGATGGTAAACCCAGTGTGGGCTACTCTGGCGTAATTGGTTCAGTCGTGGTCCATGAAGGGAGACAAGGCCTGCTGATAACTTCCACTGCGTGGTCGAGGCGCAGGATGAGACCGCTGCTGCTCATGCCACTTCCACTGATTTATAACAGTAATTCATTCCATTTGAACTGCTCTTTTTTTTTTTTTTCCCCATTTAGTTTCATTCAGACAGATCATAGTGACATCAGCGCCCGACAGCAGAGGCTTTTCCAACTGCAACGCAGGTACACCCATGACCATCAATTCAGCTCCAACTTCCTAAGGCTCTGGGATAGATTGTCTGCACGCAGCTGCTCTAAGATTATCACAGGCTGCAGACAGCAGGTTGATGCCACAACTTCAAGACTTTAATTTTTGGGATGTTTTTGAGCCCCCTGCAAGGCTCGAAAGAAACGGGCTTCACGTCACGATTCATAATGCATGATGTTTTTTATGGGTCTATTGTGGCTGGAAAAGACTAAAAGATGCAAAGTACTGCAATCAATAATGCAGGTGAAATATTGTTATGCAGACAAGATGTGACAGCACAAGCCGACCACCTGAGGCTTATTTTTTTTTTCTTGCTCTGTGCCTGGACTATTTAAAACAGTCCTCTCTTGTGCAACGATTTCCCAGAACAAGTTACGAGCCGATACCCAATTTCTCACATTCCCTGCTTAATGTGGCTGAAATGTAACTGAAAGAGCGTTATTTTTAACACATATTGATTACATAACTGTCCATTTGGCTACTCGTAAAGCCTCCGTTACCCCACTTGAGTACAGGATTGATTTTTCCATTAAGTGACCTTTTTGCAACTGAAACCCCAATGCGCCAATATAGGCAGACTTAAGAAATATGCTGTAAAATAAAATCTGCTTTGAAATAAATCAAAGCGCATTGTTATTTGAAGCCACTGCTGCAAACTTACTTCTATAGCTATTGATGGTAGAAATCTACAACGGCCTTGATGTTGTTACGACCTTAAAAGTAAAAAGTTATTCAGCCTTACACCTGTTACATTTCACTATTCTCATCACCTACAATCCCTGCATCCATTCAATGCCTTTCATAGCCTGCTACCAGTTTATCTTAGGTTTGTCTCGGGCTACACTGCGCCTGCGTTGGGCACAGCTTGTTCAGCTTTAACCAGGTTGCACACCTTAGGACAGACTGTCGCGTGCTCGCGAGCCAGACAAAGTCACAGCATGGCCAGGCGCGGGTTAATGAAGAGAGCAGAACACTGTGAAGCTCAGCTGAATCCTGGGGTCTTGACATGTGATGGCACCTGCTTTGACTCATACACCTTGTATAATGAGATGTGTGCTTTTGAGGCTATGGGCAATTTACAAGGCACGAGCGTGTTATTCGGGAGAACACTCTCAGAATACTAAATAAATACAGAACGCTCTTTCCCACCGTTGCTCAGACACACTTGATGTAAACAATGTGTAATATGAAATCTTGTGTTATTACACCGATGATGTAAATATTTTACTTGACTATGCTACTGCTAGGCTACCTACCCTCATCCACATCCTGCTGCTGCAGTAACGGTGCAAATTTCCCCCTACGGGATTGACAAAGCTCATTTTATCTTATCTTTGAGACACAGACTCTAATCTATGATAACCCGTAACTACCATGGAGCTCAATCAGTCTGAGCTAGCATGTTTAAATCTAGATATACTCACACACTGTTGTACAGTTTTGGATTGGCTGAAATAATTAAAGACCAAAAAAAAAAAAAAAAAAGTTCAAATGACGGCATTTTATTTCCTGAAATTAGTACTAATGACAACTAAAAAGACTTCCATTGACATCATTACTTTTTCAGATGGCAGTAATTTCAAACATTTCACTGGTATTGTTATTTTTTTTATTATTATTTATTTATATTTATTTTATTTTCGTAGCAGTCGCAATCTTGGAGCCACTCTTCCAGGTTTAAAGCGATTTCGGTGCTTTGCCGGCTAGTAGTTACAGACGTGGGTTGAGCATTAAAAAAAAAAAAAAAAAAAAAAAAAAACACAAGGCAGCTTTTTTCCCTTAGGAAAAGAAAATTACTTCTGAGCACAAAGGGAATGCATCAGTGGCATGGCATACTGCCTGGTTTGTTATAATTACAAGCAAAAGCAGTTCTGAATAGGCATCATAATGACGAAACAAATTATTGCATATTTCAAACCCATCTGGATAATTTTCTTAGGGGAAATGTAATTGCTGTTCAGAAACGGTGAATGGTATCTCTCTAGTTGTGAGTGCATGTGCGCACACCAAACACACATAACAGCACCTGAGGTGAGGCATAAAACCACTTCCTTTGCTGCCAAAGGAATGTTATTCTGTCGGGTTTCATATAACGCAGGTGCACGAGCAGCCTGTTAGAGCTTGGTTTAAACAGCTGACGTCTCAGGTCTGCGGTGTTATCGCAGTCAACAAGAAAACGTTTTCTTCTTGACTATCGCCGTGGAAATTGCCAAAGCATTTATGTTCAACACGATGCTGAACGCTGTGGCTTTGTCAGCTGAGCCTACCTCGAGCATGCTGTGTCATAGTGAGCTCTCGGTCTCTGGTTCCCAACAGGAGATTTCTTTCATGAGTATTTGGCTCCATCTCCTGGAAGATTTGAAACACGACAAGGAGATGCTGCGATACTTCATCACCGTCACTTGTTTTTCTTATCATTTTTCTGAATTATTAAAAAGATTCTGGATTTAGTAAAATGTAGAATTTGCAAGAATGAAGGAATTTAGAAGCATGATATGATCACTTCCATGAGATTTAGCTTAGACAAAACTGTATTTTCTGTAAATCCTGTAAGTCCTACACATATGGAGAATACTTTTTTTTTTTAATTTATTTATTTTTTTATCAATTTGAATGCTACATACACTTATTCATGTCTCTGTTCTGTGCCTTCAGCTGCAAATACAGACGTGATGTATGTGGGGCTGTTGTGTTTGATATCCTTAGCAGGACTCCCATCAGCAGATGGCAGCAGAGATCTTTGAACAGGCAGCTGGGAGCTGTATCAACTGCTGTGACTTCCATGGACCAGACGGCCATACATACATGGATAGAAATTCAAGCCCTTATCCAATTTCATCAAATACTTGAGTGGCACTCAGTGGAGCTCAACCTCCGCCCAGACCAAACACTCAGACACATGGTAGCGAGATTTTTATTTTATTTTTTTTAAGCTATCAGGATTCGCACATTATTTATTGAGAAATTGATGAAAATGAAAGTGATTAAACATAAATAAAATATATAACAATGGAGTGGATCCGCCCCTTAAACTGGATCGACTCCAAATTTGATTGGGTCCTTCCCTGGTCCGGACCCCGTCCCTCCAATAGATTTGGTGCAAAGGGATCAGATCAAAGAGATTGCAAAGACTCAAACGTGAACCAAATATCACACAAGTGTTTGTAGATATTTTCTATGTGAACCCATACAAGGACTTATTTTATATCTGCATTTTAGTCAATCTCAACTGTGTGACTGTAAAAGTGCAAAAAAAAAAAATATTTCAAGTTGATACCTCGAGTTTATTTAGTGCTATTCACTGTAAGGGAAATTTTATAAAATGGATTCACCTTTCAAGGATTGCATAATGGGTAAAATGTCACCTTAACCCATGTCAGAAGTTCAGTTTTTAGCTCTATTGACAAACTGTTTGGACATTAAAATTGACAATGTCTTTATTTTCCACAAAAGCCAATGTAGAATAGTTAAAACCTGTAGCAATGTCGATTTTTATCTTAATCCTCCTCATCCCTGATGGGACATAAGGCTTTGACAAAGCAATATAGATTACTCACCCAGAATGAATATGTTAAGAATGAATTAAATCTAGCCAGTTTATTCAAGGATGAAAATGGTTGCTGGTAGTGGTTAACACACCCAAATCTGCAGCTCCCCATCAGCTCGAGGGCTCGTTTTAGCATCTCTCAGCTCATTGTTTTGGTCTTAAAACCCCAAACTACTTTTTAGCCCAGAGCAGGAAGCTCCTGGTCCCATCCAAGAAACAGCCGTAAAATGGCTTATTGTCAGCTTTACACTGTAATTGTACAGATTAAGCAGACGAGATACAGCATGTTAATTAGTGAGCTTTAAAGGTGCTGGTAGGCAGATTTTCTTCTCCTCTGACAGAGTAAGACTGGCTGGTTTTCGCCTGTTTCTACTCTTTATGTCGAGCTATGCTAACTGTCTCCTGGCGACAGCTACACACTGTATTGATCTTCTTATCTAACTTTCTGCAAAATAGAAAATATCTTATTTCCTGTACTGCCCCGAGATTCATTTTACAGATGGCAGCTTTCTGTCAACTTCGGGTAGGCGACGCATATGAAAGTAAACTGGTGCCAAAACCATTTCTGCATTTGCGTAAATGGTAGCGATCTAACCTATACCACCAAGAGTTCACACTCCATCAACGCCACGCTTCAGTTATCAAACAATGATAAAGCACGGACTAGAACATGAGGTGAGAAATTACTGCAACAGCCCTGGATGCCTTTTCATTAGGAGTCTTATATGAGTTGGACCATTGAGCGTTTATGATCATGGACATTTGATTTTCATGTTCCACAGATGAAACGCTTGTCCTTGCTCTCACCCTGCTTACAATGGAAATAAACAAAAGACAAAAGGACCACTTCCATCATTGAGCGTGTGCATGCAATCTTCAAGATGTGTCAACTTTCATCCAACTTCTGCGACTCTGCCTGAAAACCAATCCCCGCTGTCCTATTTACTTTTTAATGATTGAATCAAATGTTGTCACATTTTCTTCAGTCCATTCCAAAAAAAAAAAAAAAAAAAAAAAAAAACCTTCCCTGAAACTTTATAAAATCATGAAAATTACAAAGGTTCTGCATAGAACATGGTATATTAAGAACGGCCACTGGGTTTTCTATGTGTATTTTGCAGTGCCAGCATTTGACAGATTACAAAATGTTCATACCACCCCCTTTAAATAATCTCTGTGACTGCAGCCTCTGGCTTTTGTGTACGGAGTGTGTTCCAGAGGTCAGCTCTGATCTAATCTTCTATTTTCTACGTTCGTTAAGCTCCATTCTGCTAAGCGTGTCCAAATAGGGTAATTCTGTGTTCAATTAAGCAGGGCAGACACAGGACATTCAACACAATGTCAATGAGGTGCCACTAAGAGTGAGCTATCAATTTGATAGACAGTCAGAGAGGTGGATAATAAGCTGTTGTATGTCCCCTGATTCTGCACCACCCAAGGCCATCCCTACAATTGAATTACACCGGTGCCTTGGTAAGTCACAGCTGATAGGGACTCATGCATTGCAAAAAGCCACCTTGCAGTGACTGACTGACTGACTACGTTGTATAATTGTGCGGTTGTCTGTAGCTATCATGGCACTGTCTTCCTACCAGCCATGGCCATGAAGCCAGTATAAAGAGACCCGCTAGGCCACACAAAGCACTGCAGTTGTCCTTAGGCAAGTGGCCAGTGAGAGAGAGACAGAGAAAGAGAAAGTGAGGGAGAGAGGGTGGGGGAGAGAAGGAGAAAGAGAAGTAAAGCAGGGAATTAGGGGGATGGGGTGACTCTGCTACGCACAGCGAGCCAAATATCCCTGGGCCACAAGCCAAGTGGCCAGTCACGAGGATGGCGTGCCAAGAGAATGCCATCCGGCCAGGTTGCACAGCCAGATAAAAAGCTCTGCGGGTTGCCTGTAGCTCAACACAGACATCCCATAATACAACAGCCTCTTCTCTTCTCACTAACTAGCATCTTTTCACAGCCCAGTTCACAGCAATACACATGTGCTGCAATCTCTGAAAGCAAATCACGAACAGAATATTCCTTTGCTCTTGAGGTGGTTCTGTCCAGGTGTGAAAACGCAAGTTTATCCCAAGGTTGGCAAAAAGGGAAAGAAGATTCAAGGCTTTGATTTTGTTTAGACACAAAGCCCAGAGCCGATGCACCGACATTGCTGCTGTTGGACTTAGCTAGTAAGCTTCTGAACAAAAGTTCCTTGGGGTGTATCTACCTGATCTACTTTCTGAGATACAGTAGGTAGACACAGAGAGTTGCATGATACACTTTGGAGAAACTTTCAGTTGTGTTCAAGGTTCGTGACGACTGCAGACTAGCAGTAGTTAGCAATAATGGCTAATCGTCTCCTTACCCAGAATCCTGCTTGGTTAGAGTCTATCACGACTGCAACAACCAATTATATTCATTACTGATTACTGTGAGAATTATTTTATTGATTGTCCAAGTCATTTCTTAGAATCAGTAATGATCCAGACCATAAGATAACATCTTCAAATAGCTTGCTTTGTCCGACCCACAGTCAAAAAGCCTAAGAAACTCCCAAACTTTTCAACCGTAGACGTTTTTTTAAGCAGTTATGTAATGAATCGATAATATGATTGTCTTAAAACTTGTCTTGTTTGATATTTGGTCTTAAACTTTCCCCACACGGAGAAGTTTTAAAAAAAAGAACAAACAATGCGAAAACCGGGGTTGTGTATCAAGAAACCACTACCAGCTTCCCACATACACGTAGTAATTGGGAAGCAGAAAAGCCATTCAAAATACAAGGCAGACTGTTATAATTACTTGATGAAAATAGTAATTATATGAAAAGCAGTCAAAGAATGATGATAAATCCTGTCAATACAAGTACTCTCATTTAATGAAGGAGTATTAGCGTCATTGTGTCAAGGACTTTGCCGACTGGTAAAAACTAATCTAATAGGGCTGATATTTTTGTGAAGAACCTTGTATATCATAATTTCTGCCTTCAGTATTTGGTTTGACATTGCTTTTATTACAAGCTCTCAATTTAATGTTAACAAGTCCATTTACCTGCATTTATCCATTTACCATTAATCTTCATTGAATAATAATGAATGGGACATCCTTGCAACATTAGGTTCACAGCTTTGACCTCGGAGGATTAGAAGGATTACAAGAATAAAATGCAGACTTGCAGGGTAATCAGATACTTTTCCTTTTTTTTTTTTTGTTGCTGTTGTGTTTAGTTTTTTTTTGTCTTGCTGCTCGGTATGGAAAACATGTTTCATCTTTCACACCGCTGATCTAACAGGGTGCGCCTGCAGCCAGGGCATTTAGTCAGGTCATTTACAAAAGCGCATTCTTTCTTGCGCTGGAGTCCTTGGAGGGAGAAAACGGTGGCAGACGAGCGCCAGAACCAAGTCAAGAAAGTAGCTCGAGGATGGCAAGGGAGCAGCGGGAGGGTGTGATGACAAAATTGGGAATGACAGCGAAGTGACAAAAGCTCGACAGCGGAGTCTCAGAACCGAAGACCAGAGGAAATCACCTTTTTTTTTGGAGGGAGGGGGGGGGGGAGTATAATAAAACCACTATTTGCTGTTCTGTTTATGACACTGGTGAAGTTACAGTTCATGTCCACAAAGTAAGAGCAACACATTTTCTCCCTCTGAAAGGATTATGCAAAGGAGTTAAGACTACACACAGGTGAAAGCTGATCTGAGTTGCAGCAGAGAGGGGCTCACATCAGTCTCTTCAATAGCTGACTCATACTTGACTTATTCACTGTGAATATATATATAGATGTGAAGTGAATATTTTGACTGTGAATATCTTGTAAGTCAATGCACATGCACAGTTTAGGATTTAAAACAGCATATAGACTCGTTTGAGCAGCAGGCAGAAGTTAGAAAACTGCAAGATGGAAACTGCAAACGTGTGCAAAAAAAAAAAAAAAAAAAAAAAAATCAGGACCAAATCATACAAATGCTGTTTATAAGAATGAAGTAGACTTCTTGCAGTGTTCATTTTAAGTCTACTACCTTCTACTCCTGCAAAATATCATGTTCTCAGATTCTATTCCAGCAGATTTGTTCAAGGTTTTCAGACTGCCACAGTAGGTAACAACCGGTAACGACCATCCCTGCCTGCACTCTGAACACAAGTTCATTGTGTGTGTGTGTGTGTGTGTGTGTGTACGTGCGTGATGTTCTTGCTTTGCCTGCACATCCTGCGCCATGTGATATCTTCACCTCCATGGTTCAGTGAGTTTTTTTTTTTTTTTTTTACCCTCCTGCTCCTGCACCGCTCACGTTTTGGGACTTTTTACACCGAGTAATTATCGTCCCAACTCACTCACATCGCCTACCTGCTGCTGTGAGAAGAGTGTTATGCTTCCCCCCCCCTGACCGTTTAGACCAGGCCTGCTGCAGCAGAAATCCACGGCACAGTGAGCGTTATTTCATCCTCAAATCAGTAAACAGCAAAGCTGCGAGTTCCAGCACTTTAAATTCATGAAATAAATACACGTATGTCAAATAAATGGGAATCTGCATGAGGAATGAAAAGGGAAAGAAAGATGTATTTGTTTAAAGCACAGACATGATCACAAAAAAAGGTTGTTTTTTTTTACTGTATCATGAAAATTAGTGTATGTAAAGGACTTCGTTGTTGACATATCTTTTTAGCTGCATTGGCTAAAAAGTCCTCCCAAGCAAAATGACCACATAGGTTGTTTCAGCAAACGCCCCAAAACAGCAAATATATATAGGTTAGAGCCAAGGTCACTAATAGGCGCCGGATGTGTGAATTATTGAGCATTATTAAATTTTGACGGAGTGTTTCTATTTTAATCGGCACGGCTCTTCTTGCCTTTAGGTCACTGATTCACTGGCCCGGGAAACTCACGGACCGATTGCACGCGTCGTAGCTCAGCCAATCGACTGGAGTCAGTGAGTGAGACACACACACAGGGGAGAGATGACACGGGAGACAATAGTCAATGAAGTAAGTGGGGAACATGGGGTTAGTGGGATATAAGAGGGAAAGATAAAGAGCAGGGATCGGATGCGTGTGCACAAATGATGGGTAGGCACAAAAATCATGCGTTTCTCTCTTCTTCTCTCTTTCCCGCAGATGAATCAGTATTTATGAACACAGAACGTGTGGTATAAGGGGTGGACTTGGTCTGCAGCGATGTTTAGGTAGGTGGTACATGTCAAAGTAACATCCACATGAATGGCAGGACTCAAGGTTTCCCAGCAGAACATTGCCAACGGCATCACACTGCCCCCGCCAGCATGCCTTCTTCCCATAGTGCATCCTGGTGCCATGTCCTCCCACACGATGCAAAAGAAAACCCGATCCATCACACCAGACCACCTTCCTCCATCGCCCCGTGGTCCAGCTCACGTCTCCATTGTAGGAGCTTTTGGTGGTGGGCAGGGGTCAGCACGGACACTGTGAAGACTCTGCAGCTACACAGCCCCATGCACAACAAACTGTGACGCTCTGTGTGTTCTGACACCTTTCTGTCAGAACCAGCATGAACTGAAGATCTAATAATTCTGTTGGACCGGACCTCGCAGACCAGCCTTCGCTCCCAAACGCTCATCAGCGAGCCTTGGCTGCCCGTGACCCTGTCGGCAGTTCACCGCTTTCCCCTCCTTGGACCTTGAACGTCCCACAGAGCTGCAGCGTTGGAGAGGCTCTGACCCAGTTATCGACACATCACAGTTCTGGTCCTTGTCAAAGTCGCTCACATCCTTACTCTTACCCATTTTTTCACATCAACTTCAGGACTGAATATTCACCTGCTGCCTAATATATCCACCACTCACAGGTGCCGGATGATCAGTGTTATTCCCTTCACTTGTCGGTGGTCATAATGTTATGGCTGATTAGTTTAAGTAAGCTCAATGTTTCCTTTAGCATTGTTAATATCGCATTATAACCTTATTATTTAATGCGACACATACTGTAAAATGTTTCAACACTGTTTTTGTAATGACTTCAGAGTCAGGTCTTTACAGATGGAGTTATTGTTCTAACATTTACTGATGTGCTCCCGTTTGTCATTCAACAGTCACGTTTTTTCAGTCATTCTTCTGTGAGCCATGTCTGATAACTTGTGTGCAGATTCATGGATTTACGAGCGTCTTCATCCATTTCTGCCTAATTGCAGGAGCGGAAATGAGGCTTGTGCACCCAATTTCTCAATCAGCGAGATTTATGAAAGACAATCACGCCTTCATAATCCTGGCAAAATGAGTGCATATGTATATTTGTGGTTCTGTGCGCACACATAGCTTTAGACGTGAATCTACACAGAGTTTTAGGTGCTAGAGTTGTTTAATTGTTCCGATGTGTTCAGATTGTTTATTTAAAGTGGCTGAGACTTACAATGTGAAATGAAGTTGAAGAAAGAAACTCGGGCTACACTTTTCATTTCAAAGTACTTTCATGGTTATAGTTCCACCAGTTCCCTCTATAAAGTCTGTTAAATGTTTACGCTAGTGGGGACCATACGAGCGTCTCCTGTGGCCGGCGATTGTGAAAGCCCTTATGTTGACTCTGATCAAAATCACTGGAAGTACCTGCTGGTGTTCACTGAAAAGAGTTCAAATTGCATGCTGCCTTGGGTTGATGTTCACCCCCTTACATGTCAATCCACCACTGACTGAGAACTCTTTCTAAGATGACCGTGAAAAAAAAAAAAAAAAAAGTTTCCTTTGCCTTTTTCCTCTCAGTTGATGCACTGAACTCCTACCGGAAGTAAACAGGTATGATTTAAAAACTATGTTTCACACAAAGCAGGACATGCAGTACGTTCTCAGTGGCAGGGTAACCAGAAATGTAAAGCATTGACAAAATGTTAAAAAAAATGTGGAAAAACCTTAACTTTAACGCGGGATGTTCTATTATGCCGTATTTTATGATGAAAACATGATTTGCAAAACATTACAAAAGCATTCTGGGATATTTCCAAAGCATATGACATATTTACAGCACTGCTTGTTTAAATGTGATGTGCAATGATGGCTGTCCTGTAAAAAAAAAAAAAAAACAAGTGCAATGTAAATAAAGATAATTCATCCATGAGTCCCCTGTCTGTGCAATCAATACTATTCCTTAAGTGTTTTGTCATCAATTATTTTGCCAATATTTGTCAAACACTGAAGAACACTTGGCAGCACACAATCTCTCCAGCATGTGCGCACACACACACACTCACACAGAGCATGTGGTGATGGGACTGATACAGACAGATCGGCTCTATATCTTTATGCTCGCACTGTTTAGAAGCAGAGGCTCGCGGTTGTAAAACACACGCGCGAAGCGAATTGCAACTCGTCTAAATTATGATATTAGAATCTCACATTAGTAGCCAGCTGGACTTAAATGAGAAGTTGGCTGTTGGGCCAGCAGCCGGCACTTATGGAAAGCTCGTGAGTAAAGCAACTCTTTGCCACTGTGACAGATCACAAATCATCCGGGCAGAGAAATGAAATATCATCGATCTAAATAACAATTATGTCTTCGAGTTGGCTCAAAAATCGTGGCAGCTCCTCGAATTCAAATGAAGAGTTATATTCCCTTTCCAATTATAGAAATATTGAAGACATATCTTGGCATTTTGTTTTGTTTTCTTTTTCATGTTTCATGCGAGCCAGGACAAGGCAAAACAAGGAGGCCGGGGCTGTTGTTTACTATATTAAAATCCACGTTCTGTTGCTGAGAGTATCAGTTACGGAGAAAGCATGTGACGGCCCATCACTCAAAAGGTCTGAAACATACTGAGCCGTTTCATACTCTAACATACTATAAACTAACATACTCTGTTAGTTTATAACCCCACCTTTTTTTTTTTTTTTAAATAATCAAGGGGGGGAAAAAAAAAAAATCCTCTTACAATAATTACGGTAAGCAGCATTTGGCAAGAGCCCAGCATGAGCAGATTTCACCTTCAGGATATATGTGCACAAACGCGACCTCCCGAAGTCCAATAAAGGGCAAAGATGATAGAGGACACTTGTCTGTTGTTTCACTGCAAGCTCTCCTGATGACGGGTGCCAGCTTGGCTAGGCCTTGTCAATACAACTCATATGTTTCATATTTATAACCTCCTCTCCTTTTTACCCTAAGAGCCTGCAATGCATTATTTATGCTGCCAAGACGATATATTGAATTTTGCTCCGACACTTCAATAAGATATTGTCTGTCCAACTTCAAAAGGGTATGGCAAGTCATGGAATTTGTTTGGGGACATTACACCTATGGTTGCGTTTTAATTTAATCCAAGTATTGATGCGATATTAACTAATAACCCCATCCCCCCCACCCCTTTCTAAATTCTGATAATGACAGGCTGACAGGTGGGTTTGTTGACGTCTTTCCCCGACACATTGTGTCCCAAACCTGTTTCGCCCCATTGTCCTTTGTCATGTTTAACATTAAAGGTCCATGAATTTTTAATCATCAACACGGTAACAGTTGGGCGTCTGCCTTGGCCGAGAGCTATCTTTAGCGCTCAGCTCAGTGAGAGAGGCAGAGGAGAGAGGTTGGAGGGAAGTAATATGACCTTAATGTGTCAGACCCAAAGACCTCGCCTGGCTCAGCGCCTGTCAATATTACATCAGGATCAGCACTTTTGAAACAGCACCGAGCCTCCCCACCTGATTCTCTGCAGCGAGAGGCGGAGAGCTGTCCTCGTTTACCATTTACAAGCGGCGGGTTGTATTTTCCCATGACACGGTGCTGTTTCCGAGCGTCGATGTGTCTCTCAGGTTGGACACGATAAGGACATGTCAATAGAAGATTTACTGGAGACAGGATATAAACAGTGGTGCAGCAAATAAGTCAGAAGATGCAACTTGGCACATGCTATACATCACGCCCCGGTTATCTCTGACCACGTTGTATCACCCGATGAAAATATTAAGCTGCAGGTCCAGTTTCAGGATCTGTTTGGTGTCATATATTTAAGGTTTGACCTTGGTTAAGTTTCTAGGTATGTTCGTTTAATGCATATGTTATCTCCTGGAGTGATCAGAACACAAGCAATCTGCTCACCTTATTCATGGAGGTGTGATGTACCCAAGCTGGGTATTCACTTCAACATCAAGCGACACACATGGACAGATTATGAATGCTAATGATCTCACACCCAAGGTCTCAGTAATGCACTGTGTTCTCTTGTGCACCCATCAATCTAGCTGTATCTTTTTGTTACCAAGAACCAAATGTCCTAGATGAAAATCTCGCAGTATTTATGGGAATAAAAAAAAAAAAAAAAAGTTTGAAGATTCATACAGTGCCTACTGCAATATTGCTTTTGATCAACCTAAAAGATAAGGCTGCACTTGATTTTGAGTTTCAATGCGCCTTGACCAACGGAACAGATAAATGCTGATTTCTGAGAAGACCAGTTAAAAATAAATACATTAAAAAAAAAAAAAAATGAAGGACGGAATAAAATAAAATCTGTTGACAGATTGAAAAGAGATCCAAGCTGGGAATTCAAATCTCCAACACTGAGTAAACAGATAAAAGTGACGGGCTTCACTCACACAGAAGTTACAGAAAGCCTTCCAGGGAGTATTTGACATCAAAAACCTCCAGTGAGTCCATTAGAATGACTGGTGCCTGGGAGGAGGGTAAATCTGTAAACATATATTGACTTAATTACAATATGAAAACAGAATATAAGACCTTAGTCTGTGCTAATAAACACCTCAGCTGTATTTCAAGACTGCACCTCGGAAACAGTCTGTTTACCAAGATGGTTTATTGATAGAGATATAAAGACTATGTTGGAATAGAAAACAATGAGTCTCAGGCTAAAAAAAAAAATAAATAAATAAAAAAAATAAAAAGATGCCTGCAGCAGCAATACCACCCCCTCCCGCCTAGTATTAAAACAAATAACATCTGCTTCTGTTAACACCACCTTCACTGCAGCTGTGTTGATTCCTCATAATCCCCAAAGAATATAAACCCACACCGGTAATGCTTCCCCAACTGTCAGCGCCGTTTCATCAACACAAAAAAAGCATTTGTTTGCTCTCAGCCCATCTTTTTTTTTTTTTTATTACAATAGCCATCTGAAAAGCTTTATAGTCTGCAATGTGGCAACAAGTTAGCTGCCTTTTAAAATTATTGCGATGTAGTGTCATATTTACCCAAACAGCTGTCGTTTGCTCGGACGCAGAATAATCACAGCGACGGAATAAAAGTTCAGGTCGACTGGTGATGTCGAAGAGACGCTTTTTGTTGTGTCGGTGACAATTGTAGTCCAACTTCATTTTTTTTCACAGATCGTGTGGAATTTGTAAGACGAGAGCTGGTTTTCCCAAGAGCAGCGAGTTGCTCTGAAAGTGCAAACGGGGTGGATGTATTCACACGTGTGACGGCCTAAAAACAGTCACCACAAGCCACAGTACACTGCACGCATAATCACCGTCAACTGAATTCCTCTCATCTGGCAGCAAATATTCTGACGTCTCTCGACTGGGAGATACAATATCAACCATCTTCTTTCCCCTCCCTGTTCTGGCCTTATATAAAATGTCTTCCACATAAAAATAAATAAAAAGTAGAAACTCCCTCGCAGGGTTATAACTCTTGTCAAAAACCTCAGCTGTGCTTGGGCTTGGGTACCTGTGGTAATTACGCTGATACAGTTATTTTTTATGTATATATTTATTTTTTTTATTTTGCACAATCATTCATTTCTTGCAAATCCTACCTACCTGGACTCCTGGGCCCAAATCTGTTAGTTGAAAGGTCAACAATACTGCAATTTACTAAAGTTGGAGTTACAGCTTTAAATATATGCTGTGAATTCTTGCACTTTTTCACAAAGAGGCCAAGATCATGATGATGCCATCGTCAAAAACTGTTAAATTAAAAGGATGTTCAACACAACTTTATCCAGAAAAGCAGGAATTTACTATTTTGCCCAACAATATACTTACATTTACAATCGGATACACTTGTATATCGGTCCTATTTTTTTCATCGACTGATGACAGATGGATGGGTTTTATTTTCTAATGCAATTAAAAATTCAATCACAAGCATTAGAAATAGAAAATGTCAAAATGGCTTTAATCCCTTAGCCTGAAACCACAGTTAGGTGTTGATTTCACCGTATTGCTTAAACGCGTGACAGTATATATTTCGGTGTCTCCTGCTGGGAGTAGATTACACCTCGGACAAACATACTGTATCTATGACATCAGACTGCATCGGGGAAACTCTTAGTTGTTCTTAGGCTCAATCTTGGTTCACTTACCCGAGCCACCGAGGTTACTCGACAGTGACCTCCATTTTTTTACAATCTCTAAAGCACATGGATATTGGTCCTGCCAATGCCTGTCTGGCTGCGATGGCCTCCTTTGGAATTCATTGTCACCCGTTTTCAACAGTGTAATAATTTAATCTGTGTGAATCCCAGCAAAACTAATCTCCGACAAATTCACCTTTTCCATACCATCCCCGCTAAGTGTGAAATATTCTGGGCATCAGATACGATAACGTACACTGGCATTCTGCAACTTCCGACCTCAGGAAACCGCCAGGCCATGTTTAAAAAGTAAGGTGGAAAATACCCCTGGGTGTTGCGATGCCCGCCGCTGATTGCACCTCACTGAGCATTCACCTCATATTTGTGATGCACTTCCGTGCCTCAGCAAGCAGTGAGATCCCAGAGCACTCTGTAAATTGGACAATCAGTAATGGTATTTGATGGCATTACGAGTGGAGATGAAAGGGAGGACACTTCAGTTATCAACAAGATAATGGGACTGCTGCCTTGCTCTATGTGTCCAATGAAATGGGGCTCAGTTCATTATCCTTGCCATTAATTAGGCCATCCCATCAAGGAGAAAGGGGTTGCTCTTCATTGACTATATACCGTATTATATTGAATTATTGGCCTCAAGAAATGTGTTTTTTTTTTTTTTTTTGGTTGTTTTTCAATTTAAATAGCTCAAACAGCTACATGCTTTAAAAGTCAAGGGGCCAAACTCACTCTCACGGGAGCGACCCCACAAATGAAACCAAATGAATCCATACTTATTTTCTACATTCCACAAGTAACCACCATACTTCTTTAGCATTGTAACCAAAATGCTTAAACAACATCGGCTACGCAGTGATGTCAGATTTACAAAGCGCTCCTTTATGGCACTGAAGTGTTTTGCTAGGTACCCTCCCTCCTCCCTCAGTCCCACCTACACATTTGTCTGAGCTCTTGATGAGCATGCTTTAAACAGCACGTATTGATGCTTGCGTGGCATGGTCTATTGACATCACGCTGTAGGTGTTGTCTACTGCACATTTAAGCCTTTTTTCCTCTATTGTTGCTGTTGGTATGACCTCCCCGCAGAGTGATTTCTCGAGCTTCCTCCCGACAGCCATAACCAGCTCGCTTGATAATGACACTAAAAATGACTGCAATGCCATTAGAACTTTTCAAAATCTTTTCATGACAAGAAGCTGATATGGAATAGGCTGTTAAAAAAAAAATAATTATAATAATAATAAAAAATGGCACTGCATTTGTTCCATTTCACTTTGCAGGCTAATCTAAATTTCCAGTTAAATGCATGCAGACAGATATCAGATGCTTTTGATGGGACTTGTGCCCATACGCCTATGAAAGACGCGTGGACATATCAAAATACAAGCAGCTGAGAACACTCTGCTGTATAAAAAGAAGATATTGAGGGAAGGCTGCAGCAGCAAATGTTTAATAATGTGCCGTCGACCTAAAAGTATCAGGTTATTAAACTAAAAGTTAAGCAACAATCCTTATTTTCACCTGATTGTGGAGGTGCATTAGCCAGGGTTTATCCTGGAAGAGCTCAGGTTTTAAGTGCTTCTGTGGAGCGTAAAAAGGGCATTTATCAGGGAAAAAAAGGCAATAAATGAGAGTAAAGGTGAAAAGAACGGCGCGTCCTTTGCACTGACAAGTAAAAACAGAGAACCCACTTCATCGCAAACAGGAAGGTATGCTGGCAACAAGAATGGCGCGCCAATCAACAATCAATGTTTGAACAAACGTGCGTGACAGATGGTCATCGCTAAGTTGATCAAACAGCTGACTGGATGTTTCTGTGCAGCGTCAACAACTACGGACTCAGATAAGCAAGTTGCAAGTCATTGAATCAAGTTAGGTCTCGGTAAAGATGAAATAAAGGAGGAAGTTATTTGGATGTTATCAATAGCGGTTGCAGGTAAGACAGCTAAGACAACATATACTGCCACAAGTTAGGTTAGCCAGCAAAGGTAGTTTGTTGACATTACATAACAACGCATTTCTTCTTTAAAAGCACTGGTCATTACCATAACTTTGGGACACAGTCCGGTTCTGTTCTTCCCCACTCTTGGGTGGCACTAAAGGCTTCATCAATAACCCAGCAAAACCCCTCTGAAACAACATAGTCCACAGAGGTTATTGAACACAAAGAGAAACGATCAGGGCACCACATCAAGACTAGAGGCACTTCAGGCCGACAAGCAGCAATTTAGAGCATTTCTACACGTTTATTTAGCATTTAGAGGAAAAAAAGACCATGAGGCGAAGGTATGCATTAGGGCGTGGCTACCGTGTGATTGACAGACTGAACCACACAATCAGGATAGACTAGAGAGCAGGTCCCTCACTCCAACCCTCACTCCTCCTCAGCTCCACATTCTCCTTCAAATATGAAAAAACCAAGATGGCTGACGGCTAAATTACAATATCAAGGCTTCAGAACAAAACAAAACAGCGTGCGACATCATGGTGGATTGACACCAAGAAGTGACTTGGAACGTTTTTTTTTTTTTTTTTCTGATTTCTGATTACTTCTTTCAAGAATCACACACATATACTGTATTTGAACATGCTTACTCTTCCAATGTGTACACGTCAAAATAATCCACATATTGTCATTAATCTCATCTTTTGACTATAAGTGCACCAAATGATACCAGCTTTCTGGAAAGATAATGGCCATAACAACGTGAGAAAAGCTTAGAACAACTTAAAATTTCCCTCTAATAATTTCAAACCCTCTAACCTTTGCCACCCGTGGAATCAGCATGGCACCTAATCCCTCTAAAAAACCCCTGCATTCACTAAAAGGGGGAGAAAAAAAAAAAGTAAATTATACACTACCTTGTCAGTGAAACCAACATGGGCTACACCAAAGATGAATGTTAAATTTGAGCTGAGTGAATTTCCAGCATAATGTGACTCACGCTTCAAATTGAAATGTGCATATTTCCCATGTTAAGTCTCATATAGTTGTACGATGTGAGATAATGTTCTTTTGGGAGTGCCCATGTGATGGACAGACATGGCGATTATAATAACGAAAGACTCTTAGAGGACTTCAGCTCTGCCATTCTGAATCCACTGACGTGCAGATACGTAGTCCCAGGTGGGCTGCCTAACATGGGAGAATAATTTGATTTTATTATCAACTACCAAAAGGGGGTACTAAAGGTGTGTGCTTCAAAGACTCCCTTTATGTCTTCAGTTTATGAGATAACACCACTGGCTCAGTTTAATGAAGAAAAATGCAAATGAAATGAAAGATAAATCCTGAAGTAACTTTAGGTTGTTCATTGCAGCGTGATGCGATGCATTACAGATTACCTGACAATTTTCAGCTTCGGAGTTGTGTCAAATTAACACCACGGTCGCTCCAAACGGTTTCAAATGCAACATCACTCAGAGTGTGTTAATTCAAACTTAAAATCTGCCCGAAGAAACGTTCAATATTTTTTTTTTTTTTTTTTTTTTTTAACTAATTTGTACTGCAACAAGCCCTCCTGCCAACCCCAGGTCACATTATATCTTAATTTGGCCTCATGACAGAATCACATTATTACTGAGAAAGATGAGAAGAGCCACAGGCAAAAAAAAAAAAAAAAAAAAAAGCCAGGGAGACTGAAGATTTTCCGCTATATGTCAAGTTTATCATCTATTTTGCTGGCTAAAAAGATGGCTCAAAGGCCGTCACATATTTCATCCATGATTGGATTTGTGTAAACTTCAAGTGCTGTTTTTTTTAACCGCCTAAATTAATGCCTTGACAATGAAAATGTACGACACGTCTGAAGTACCTCGATAAACAAAGAATCCCGTCTCTGTGGTCTGACAATAAAAGGTTGGGTACATATATTAACCCATTTACTATGACCTCTAAATATCTACATAATTGTAATTAATTATTTTGGGCAAACGTGTGAAAAAATTGAGTTACATCACACACTGGGAGAAAGACAGACGTGTGCATTCATTCAAATTCAATTTGTAGTTTTATGAACCCTTTTAGACCCACTTTGAGGCTCTTCCAGTTTTCTTCTTGCCTCGTGTGTTTCTCCTTATTAAGTTGTCTTTTTTTTTTTAAATTTCAGCAACTGCTCCACATATTTAGAGTCAGCACAACCTCGGCTAATTATATATGTCACTCAATAAAAACTTTGTTCACTGTAATAGGGGATAGTGGCTCATAAAACAAGAAAAAAACTGGACATAGATTTTTTTTATGTATATATAAAAACTTCAACACAGAGCTGATTTGAAGTTTCTCTCTTTATCTGATCTGAGTTCTGCTCATTCTTTGGAGCAGTAATGATGAAAAATCAGCTCCAAAGCCTCTAATGCTCTAAATATCTTATTGTCCATGTCTCTCTGTCTTTATTCTGTCACTACAATAAACTCAGAGCAACTTCTCCTCACTCTGAGATCAGATGGGATCAGATTGATCCCATTGACTTTGGCTACAAGCAGCTGACAGCTAGGCCTCTGAAGGAGACGCTCTGATTGGCTGTGACATCACCCACTGGAGCCAATAGGAGTGTCCCGTGTAGAGACGTGACTCTAGACGTCACTATCAAAGATGGAGGATGAGAATCGAAGATTAATCCAAATCTTACCCAACTTCATTCGCTAATGTATAGACAGAAGTAAGCGTCACAAACAGTCAAATGGGCACGTTTGCCCTTAAATAATAACACTGCTTTTCGAGAAGGGAGACGCTGACCTTTCGGAAGAAACGACAATTTCCTTCAAAAGGTTCAAGACTGCACTGCTGTCGATGCCCATTTTACTTGGTATTGAAGCTCAGCAAAAAGTATAAAACTCAGATGCACCAAATTAAAATTAACCAGCTGCCAAAGTAACAGCAGAAGCAAACATGAAAAAGAAAAGAAGACGCTTTGAAAACTGTCAGAGACAATGAACATTTATTGTTTGGAACACAGGCATCGCCGTTTCTTATGATAATAATTAATTATTTTTATTATTAGCCGTTAATTTGAAGGTGATCTCGGCTCTCCGGCTCCCTAGTTGTTGATCAGCTGCCTTAATTACCAGCCGCGACAGCAGGTCTGGTATTGTTTATTTCACCTTGTGACTGTGTGTGTGTGTGTGTGTGTAAGTGTGTGTGTGTGTGTGCGCGTGCAGGAAGTACCGCAGAGGGGGTTTTGAGTACATTGGCAGGTGTTTATGTCTGTGGACAGGGTTTGTCACTGTGATAGCGTCCCAACTGTGCAATATATACAGTCCCCAAACTTTACAGATGTGCCGGGGGCTTTATGATTATTAGCTTGTTAATATCATCCGGACTTGCAACTCACAAAAATCTGCGCTCTCTGGTCGCTTCCCTCATTTCGTGTGTATTAAATTGCATTTATTAATGACAGTGGCAGCTGCAGCACATGGTCATCCACTTATGACAGGGTTGGCGGTTCAGTCTCCAGCTCTTTCTGTCCAAATGTCAAAGTGTCCTTGGGCAAAACACCAAAAGCCCAAATTGCTCCCCATGGAGGGGCCAGCACCTTGCATGGTAGTTCAGCTCCCTGCCATTGACTGAGTAAAAGGCAAATTGTACAGCACTTTGGATAAAAGTGCTTTTTAAATGCAGCCATTTGCTATTTGACATTTTGCGGGCGAAGCTCACGTCTGAAGAGCTGCTGTTTCTTGAAAACTTGTTCGCGCTGGAGATGAAGAGAGGCTGTTCAAATTTGGTCTACGCCTCCCTTCCACAACAGATTCATACCGACACGTCCCTGTCCACAGATATTACCCCAAGGATTAAGGGAAACTATGCTAAGTTTAACATGAAACCATCAAAGGGGAAGCCGCAGGTTCCATTTCCCTAATTCTTCAAATATTAATATGAGGAGGTTTGATATTCAAGGACATGGCTCAGCATGAAAATAACAAAAAAAAAAAAAAAAAAAAACATGACTCAGACATCTATAACTCAGGTGTCACACTCATGCTGTTTGATGTCAACACAAGCCTGAAAAAGCCAGTGCTGTTACTTTGAAAATCTGCATACAGAGATATTAATTAACTCTCTGTGGAGACTCTGCCAACCAATGTTTTTTTATATTGGTGAGAAAACGATGATGAAAATATAATAGAAGACAAAAACATAAGTGAACATAGTCAATTGTATCCAATAAAAGTGATAGTAACAGAGGCATTATTATTATTAATGTTATTATTAATGATTTGTTGTTATATTCATAGCAGAATGTTGTCTAATATAATGTGCTAATGCTAATGTGCTAATATTGTATCTACACAGACATGTTAATAATAAATAAACGATAATGATAATAACATTAAAATGATATAATACAAAGATGAAGACAGACAAGGACGCCACAGTCCAACCACCCAGCGCCATAATCAGGGGCCCATGCAGCAGACAGCTGGGGCGGTCCAGCAAGGGCCCGTCTTTCCCCCTCCCCTGTTTTCCAATAGAGGTTTTTGAATTGGGCAGATGGATTTTTTTTTTTTTTTTTCCCCCCCGTTTTGATGGTCTCAGTTTGCTACAATGATGATGATGATGGTAAATTCGCAGATTTACCAAAACTCGCTTGCGATGAGCATTGCGATAACATAACAGTCTCTAAATGCTCGTAACGACACTAAAACCTGTGACCTTTCCATTTCAGATCTGTTCCCTAATTATTAGACCGTTCAAAGGCGCCAACCCATCTGCCATGGGTCACTGCAGCAGACTATTCAAATGGCCCTAACTTTTGCAGCTGCAGACTGCTCACATGGTCTCACATTATCTTCTGGGTCTGAATATATCCTTCGGGCAACATACCAGTATTTTTTTTTTTTTTTTTTTTACTGGCAGTCAGTTCTAGCATGGTTATGTTACTGCTGCTCTTGTCAAAAGCACTGAAATGTAGAATACATTTACAACTGCTGACCCTTCTGTCAGTTTTGCTGCTGCATTTATTCCACTAAAATGGTGGGGAATGAATGCACTATACCACATTCCCCGTTTCCCTTCTTCTGTACTATTTTGGTCTCTTTGCACGAACTCTGTGCCAGCGGGGGTGAAATAGTTGAAACTGTCCCGGTTGTTCTGTACACTGTGCAGCCTTGCACCCACCTGAGCAACATCTGCCACCGTCTATAAAAAGAATGTCACATTTGACACTTAAAATGCCCCCCACCCCCCCCTCCTCCTCCTCTCTCTATGCCCCTGTAATGTAAAATAATTTGCTCTCTCCCAGGTACAGGTGTGTAGGCCTCTGCATATGGCATCTGCCAACGGCTGACATCACGGTTCATGCAACGGCTGAAATTAATGATTAAATAGTTTTGGAAGGGGAGGGAATTGGAAAACTGGGAATATTCCACAAATGAATCGCTCCTGCACATCCATCCATCCATCCATCCCAACGCAGCCTTGCAAGTGTGTGTGTGTGCGTGCGTGCGTGCGTGCGCGTGTAATGAATCATCCACAGCTGCAACTTGCAAGGCCATTGTGTAGATAGGAACTGGATTGTGCTATTTTGAAATATAATGCAGACAAAAGGATGGCAGGCCAGGATGTAAAGTAGAGGAGCAAACAGAAATTGTGCGCTATTTACTTCTGTTATTTTTGTTAATTATGTTCCCATTTTGGTAATTGTTGATCAATGTTGGTAGCATTTCAGAAATGCGTAAATTTATGGTGCCATTAGTCATCTCATTTTGGGGTTGATAAGTTACTGGTAGCCTCTAAATGATATATAATGCACCAAAATATTTCAGTTGCAGAGGCTGAAACACAAATCAAACATATTTAATGCTTCTATTTGTCACAGTAATTAGACAGATTGTTTTTAAGTTATTCTATCGCTGTAATTTGAAGGTGCACGGTCGAGGTGATGAACATTTTCCTCACAGAAGACTGTGCGTCTGAATTTGTCGAACAAAAGGATCATTGAGGAGATGCAGTTTTATTTGCATACATGTTATCATGGCACACTGATGAGGCCTAATTGATAAAATTGAATTAGACTCCCACAAACAAAACCTGTGCGTAAGTGAACGTGCAGGATGTGTGATTCAGAACCGAGATGCTTGCTGTGTTTAATAAAGACCAATTTTTCTGAGAGTGCAGAGGGAGACTGATGCATCCTCAGTTCAGTTAGGAGCCAGCCACTCGTGGCGGTTCACTTTTCTGCTGGTGAAAATGATAAGGTATGTTTGCTGGTTATTTATAATGAAAGGTCGTGTTCTGAGCATGTTTGTTTCTGGAAGAAGAATGTGCGTTGCTCAATGCTCAGCAAATGAGAGTAAAACCTGAACGTTCATACATCTAACTCTGATGGACGGCAGCGCGAAGCTGCATCCTATTTCGTTTCCTCTCTTGCCTCAGTGTATTTTTTTTTTTTTTTTAACTTTTTCCACAATAACTGATGTGGGAGTATAAATTAACCTGACACTCCAAGAGGGTTTACACACATCCGCACTTGCCTTGGTGAACTGTGATACATAAAGGCAAACAGATGTACAGACAAACAGGCACCGACAGGCCTCTGAAGGTCACCCCCACCCCCCCGTCCATGCAAACTTTTCCCTTTCCCTCCCAGTGGTCTCTATACATTGCATCAACTTTGTCTCCCTTGTCCTCCAGTGCCATTGATCGAGAAGAACGTTTGAGAAGGAAGGGCATCTTTAATTGTGCACAAAATAAAGCTCCCTGGACTGTTTTTTCCCCCTAGCCCGTTGTTGGATGGGAAGGGATTAATTAAGTAAATCTACAACAGGCAGAGTTGACTGTGCAAGCAGTCAGTGATTATCTGTGATGGGTCTTGAGACCCAGGAGGGGAGATGGCTGCAGAGCTGTGCGGCTGACAAAATGTTGGCAACTTGTAAGAATCACTGTATTAGTTTGACTGTAAAATTGTCCCATCTCCCACTTGTTATCAACCAAGCTGAAGTAAACATCGTATCCATAAAGTTTTTAAGATAATAGTGACGCCGAGGGAAATCTCTGCATTGGAGTTGAAGTTTTACTTTCCTTTTAGCTTTGGTTTGGTCTCCACGAGCGGCTCTTTTGTTTCTAGAAATTTGACTGTGTTCACCAGCTTTAACACAATATCTCTGCCTGCGGTTTGCAGGGAACATACATATATATGAAAAGCCCCGCAGCTGCCAACGCACAGTAATCTTAAATTATCTGGCAAGTTCTACATGTGCTTTATCTTCTGTTCTATTATTTTACAGGTTGTAAAATTCTGTCCTTTGATATGATGTTAATTTCATGTCCTGACAGTCTGCCCTAATAAAACAGACAGAAACCAGACACTACCGCTGAGCGCTTCTGTTAATGTCGGCCCAGCATGATTCATAACAAATCATTGTATTCCAGCAGCTTTGATTCTCGAAGGTGCCTGTCAATCTGCGTTTGCTCAAAAATATTTCATTCCTCTCGTGGCGCCAGAATGACGGCCTTGAAAAGTGTTACCCCGCACACCGAACGTTTGCAGTAATTCAAATCTCCGCATAAACTAATGTTGTTTGACAAGTTATGAGATAAGATTCACTTTATTTCATTTTCCTACTTTCCCCCCTATTTTTAATCTCCGAACATTATGCCTGGAGCAATATCACAATATTTCACCTTGAGAGAGGCATTCTGAAAAAGACAAAAATGAAATTTCACAAGATGGACGATTTTGGCCTGCAAACCACCTCAAAGTCACATACCTTAACGTGAACAAATGAGGATGGTACCCTATCAGTGGAGGATGACTTATTGCTGCGAGGCAGCCTATAGACAATCTGTCCCGTGGTATAATGTGTGTGTAAATGATAATGTTAAAGGTTATTGTCATGCTTCGCTGATGACTCAAAATACATTGCCTCTCTGGAAGCTGGCTGATCATTAACTCAAGGTGTCAGGAGACGCGCATTTGCTCAGTGGCATTCTCCAAAGCCAAAGCAGTATGTAATGCATTCCCTCTAGAGGAAGGCACAGAAAAAGATGCTCTAGTTGTCTGATGTGTATCAGTGGCGAATATCTCAGAAGCAATCTCTTGAATATTTTAGGATTTTGCTTTAACCTTGAGTGTATTTCTTTTTTTTTTTTTCCTTTCTTGTCATTTTCTTTAACTAATTCCAACTTTCGAAAACAGCCATTCATCAAGAGGGGTCCAATGTAGTATTTCACCTTAGCGTGTCTACGATCATTGATTCTATGGCAAGTTTTGTGTAGAAATATTATTGTACTTGGCAAGTTGGGCTGATTGAAATACAAAAAATAAAATAAGATTTTACTGCAGTATATTTTGGCAGATATTAAAACTGCGATTTCAGTTTGAATGATTCAGTTTTTTTTTTTTTGGGTTGGCACGTTGGTGCAGCGCCGTCAGCCTCACAGCAAGAAGGTTCTGGGTTCGAACCCAGGTACTGGGGCCTTTCCTCTGCTCATCTGGGTTCCTAACCCTAACCCCTGTACTCCTGCTTCCTCTCACAGTCCAAAGAGATGCACATGTGACCTCCCCAGGATTTTACCGTCCCTCCCCCTGTGGGACACCCCTGCACAGATAAGCAGTATAGATAATAGATGGAGGATTGTTTTTGCATTTCATTTGCACTGGAAAAAAAAAAAAGAAAACGTGATGATGATGGTGATTTTTTGTTGACATTTCTGTGAAACAAACATGTTCCTTTACGTTGGAGGATATGATTTGTAGGCCGGGGCGACTCAGCGCTTACGGTCCTAACAACGCTCGTCATTGTTGTTACACAATCTGCTTTTTCTCAAAAGGAACTGCAGCTTCTGGAATATGGTTATTGCACTTGGCCATATTGCAATTTCACTTATATATTTCGATTAATTGTGCAGCCCTAATGGCAAGAATGGTTTCTGAATTGGCAAATGGTCTCTAACCTGATGCAAAGATCGATTTTATTTCTAATAGGCACGCTAATCGACATCCAAACGCAGGAGTCAGACAGGGATGTATTTGTCTAAATCAAAGGCAGTAATAGAACATAGCAGACAGAAACACGGACTTGTAATTACAGGACAGAATGTAGCTTTGAGCTTGACCTTACAGGGGTGATGAATGGTTCAAGTCCTATCCATGACATACAAGCGCAGAGTCATCAATGTTTGTGGGCAACTGCAAGGTATGAGGTAATTAATCATGCAACATGGGCCCAGTCCTGATTTTAATTAACGGAACGACACATGTTCTTGCCTGTCTTTGGGGAAGAGGGAAAGGACTGGTCGGAGCCCAACGCTCTCACCGCCTTTGCAATATTTATGATCTGACCGTTGCAACTCTTTGACTGCAATCTGTTATACTTGACTGAGGGCTGTCGACACGCACGCGACATGGGAATCACTTGTTTGCACCGTTTCCAGACAGAAGGATCAGAGGGCGCATGTTTGGGCAGTAATTCGATAGAGTCATAAAAAGCGTTCAACAAATAAACAAGCAGCAGAATGCCGTCAGGTGCTCGCGCCATTGTACGGTGGCCTTGAGGACACAAGCCACTGCAACTTCGGCAACGCAAACAACGCCGGAAGATAGCTTCATCAATATGACAACACACGTGTGCAGCAAATACTCACAACACAACGGAAGTGTGTTCCAGGAGACACAAAAAAAAAAAAAAAAAAAAGTGATGAACCCCGCTGGGATATTTGGTTGTGTTGTGAGTATTTGCAGCACGTTTTCATATTTGGTTGTGTTGTGAGTTTCTTCTGCACATCTGAGTACTTGGTTGCGTCGTGAATATTTGCAGCACATTCATGTATTGGGTTGTGTTGTGATTATCAGCAGGCTTTTGTGCATTTGGCCGTGTTTGGGCAATTCACGGCATATCTGTGTATTTGGCTGCGTTGTGAGTATTAGCAGGCTCTTTATGTGCATTCGGTTGCGTTGTAAATATTTGCAGCACCAAAGCGACGTCGCAACGCAGTCGGCTGCCGCGTCACTTCATTTATGTGGCAGGAAAGCCACGACTTCCCAGTGATTTACACGAAAGCCCTAAAAGTGTGGCGTGCATTCATATGTGAACCAGCCGACATATAATACATCATGATTTTTGTCAAAGTGGGAACAGCTGCATCACATGTAAATATGGTCATAAATAATAAATCACCAACAAGTCAACTAAGTTGTGCCAGCAGCAATTCCCACCGGTGCAACAGCCTGCAGATCTTTGGCAAAACCCGAGGGTCTGAGGGCTCTGACATGACTCAATAATGTACAGTTTGTTATTTTGGACTCAGACTAAATTAGGTTGAAAAGGTGCTAACAATTAGGACCATATGATATATAATTAAATGTTTTGAGATGTTAAATGTTCTGCTCTGATGTTGGTGGTGCACGATCTGTCCTTTCGGTGAAACCCTCTGTGCATAAAGATGGCGGCCTGTTTAACACATTGATTTATCGCTGTGGAGCTCCAGTCGACGGTGCACTTCTCAAAGAGAGCTACATTACTGCGGGTCAACTCATCACATTTATATAATCATTCATGTCATAGTATTCCGGCGCGGACTGCGAGTATTCCTGGAAACACTGGCCTCCCAGCCGTGTTGTAGGTTAAGTTACAGAGCCAGGGGGATAATTGTATCAAGAATGAAGGTGTTTCACATAGCTACTCTGACACCTGTCTCAAATACAGGCAGCTCGGCAGCTGGAGGAACAGAAGGCCTTGTTATGAAGAGAAAGTAGATGCTCCTCGGTTGGATGACCCCAAAGCTTGAGCCAAATTATTTACAATCAAAGCTCCATGTCATATCTGTTTAACATTCAGGATAGGAGTTATGTGCTGCACCGGCACTGAATGTCAATGGGAAAGACAATGTGCTCTGAGAGCGACGAGGAAAATTCTGGCAAAGTTGAAAGTTGTGAGAAATGTGAAAAATAATAGAAGGCAACAGATGTAGTACTTTCGCGGGGCACGGCGGTGCCCAGATGAAATGTCTTGACCTCCGTTGTCAAGAGGCCCCAAATGTTATTTTATCTTATCATCTGCAAGTGATATTGCACGCGAGATCATCAGCTCTGAAGAGGTTTATCATCCAGGCAGCTTGACATAGAATCACGCACATGAGACATGCACATGAGCAACAACATGAACACCCCCCCCCCCTACCCCCTTTGGTATCAAGTTATTAGCTTCATGCAGTAAATGATCACATCCATGATTCATGTACATATTCATATCTGGTTGATATAGTGTAGACGGGGGGAAAAAAAAAAAAAAAAAAAGACGGAGAGAGAGTGAGAGAGATTATGTTCCCTTAAACCAAACAAGTCAGGCAGCACAGAAGAGAGTCCCATGATAACAGCAAGAGTGATGACCTCGGGGGTTTAAGCTGCTTGTCCACGCTCCTGTGACTTAAATCAGACAAAGAAGAAGAAGTGAGTGCAGGAAGAAACAGCCAAATATTTTATTCATTTTAATTTGAGGATTTAAAAAAAAAAAAAAACTTGCCACCACATCTGCTTTTGGAACAACCACCTAGCTTTTTTTTTTTTTTTTGTAACTACTTCAGTTTGACCCGTGGCTTTAACGTCTGTTAACCGATTCTAAAAATCAACTGTGTGTGAATACATCACTTTCAGAAATGCCTCCGTGAACATTTCCTGAAAGAATTTAAACCATAAGGAACTTTTGAGTTGTGAAAATATTGTGAAATGAAAAAAAAAAAAAAATCTCTTTGTGTCCACGAAAATCAATGCCGGGAGCAGAGTTTCAAATGTGTGCGCACAGATCCATTCAAATGTTATAGGTTTTTCTTTCCCTCTTGCGAAGTTGAAATTTTTCAAAAATGAAATAATAGCCCAGTAGGTTGATGACAATGTTATGTGGGTATCTATTGAAACTGGGCTAAGTAGAGAGCCGAAGCCGTGGCGTCACTGCCTGATGAGCCTTTGTCTCCTGAGCTTCTGTGAATAGATGC
Organism: Rachycentron canadum; assembly: GCA_038496675.1. Taxonomy (NCBI): domain Eukaryota; kingdom Metazoa; phylum Chordata; class Actinopteri; order Carangiformes; family Rachycentridae; genus Rachycentron; species Rachycentron canadum. Next base: position 17,884,560 of record CM076667.1, on the reverse strand, counting down.
AGTCTCACATTCAGGACTTTTTTTTTTTTTTTTTTTTTTTTTTGTCTGTCTTTCTGGAGAAAATGAAACGTGTTCCCGTGGCAGTTGCAAACTTTGGTGATTACATTACAACATTGGCAGCTTCCGCTTACTCCTCTGGATTATTCTACAGGTTCGAGGTACCCTTGCAGGGTTTTTTTTTGACCACTAATGTTACTGCAGAACAACATTTTGCTAAGTGGGTCACTGTGAGATTCATATTTCATGCTGCACCAGCACATGTATGAAAATGCATCTGTATGCCACAAGCGCATTTCATCCAGCTGCAGGGGACCGTACCTTTTAGTTCTGTTGTTGTACCCATGGGACTCGAGGCGTGAGATTAGTATCCTCATTTGTGGCCTCAGCTGTTTTGCTCCAGACAGCACTGTCTGCTGAGGTACACATGCCAGCAACAGGAGAATGTGGCAGAATAATTTCCATTCTTTGGTATGGACTTGTTTGGCTGTCCTTGCTCTGCTCTGGAGCTGAGGGCAGCAGGTGGTGGATGAAAATTGGCAAAAGAAGAAAGTTAACAGCACTAACAGAATAAAAACTGAAAATGTAAACATAGGTGAAGCTCTTTCCTGAGGAAGAAAGAGAATTTGATTCAGACTTGTTTTCGCTTGAGAGGGGGAGACATGATGGAAATAGCGCCTGTGCTTTCTCTCCAATGCAACCACAAAGGGAGACCCTAAACTAATTAAGCAAAAAACATTCAAATAAGGCTTTTCAAACATTTTCTGAAGTATGAGTTTGATTCAATACGTATTTTCCAGTATTTCCTTATGAGTAACTCAATTGGAAAGTAACGTTTCACAGACCTGAACGTTTAAAGCTAGAGAAGCCAGTTTTATGTCTGATCAGGAGTGGTTTCAGTAGTTTTAGTTCTAAACAATAAGACAGAGGGGTGTGAGGAGTTCATTAGCTGTGCAAAGTAATAATAAGTAAAAATCAAACTATATTTGCTTAATTTTGCCGTCCTGTCTGTCTCTCTCTTCGGCTACTCGATCCGTCAACATCAAACGCGACTTCGTTTTCACGCTGTGGCGTCTTGAACCAGCCGCCGGTGATTGGCAAGTGATAGGAGGAGTTAAGGGCTCACATCCAACACCACAAAGTAGTCATAATGAGGTTTAAACATCTACAAAACAACCATTATCCAAGTTTAGAATGGCAAAGACTCACAAACATCCTTATCACTAATTACTGTTTAAATTGCATAACAACAAGCAGAACCTGGACTCAATAACAACCTGAAGTGATTAGCAGAACTGGAATCACAATCAGCAGAATCCAAACCTCGCTCCGCTGTGCTGTATGGCGCCACATCATTTCCATAAATATTGTTGATTTTGAAAATGATTACCTATGATACAATGGTAATGAGTGCATTGAGCCATTAAATGTATTGTCATGGGGTACGGCGTTCCCAAGATGCTAAAATAAAGTCTTGCATCAGCATCATAAATAAAGTGCCACTTTGCATGACCCCACATCTCGATGCATGGCGTTGGTTTGCTGTGGTGGGATAACTGTTTTGGATTTTCCCATTACCCTATGCAAAATTAGCCATTAGCGCTAACCACAATTCATTCTGCGGAACATATGAAAGGGGCTGTTGCAATTCATTAGCATAATATGGACACTCATCATGCATCACTCTGTGCCCATTCACACCCACCCCCACCCCAGCCCGAGCCACTTACCCCTCCCACCTCACGGCACTAAAGTGACCAACTGTGAGGACAAATATACGATTGCTCTGCTCATCCAGTCTGAAACTGGGATGTTATGGCAGATGGTAGAGAGGGGGAGAGGTGCATGACCCGGCATACTGATGAAACTAAACAGGATATAAGCACGAGAGAGAGAGTGGCAGAGGGAGATGGAGTTAAAGGTGAGAACAACATTGGAAAGGATGGGGAGGAGGTGGGAGGAGGGGACTCTGTCCGGCAACAATTTACATCAAGGCATACAGCTGAACAGCACTGGCTTTATTTTACATTATTCGATTATCTAGATTAAATTTGTTAATCTCTGTCTGCAGTCTCATACCATATCGGTTACATCCCGATCACATCTGGCCCCAACACTGGCATCAGGGCCTGGTGAGAGACACCATTGCACAGATGAAATTCAATAATGCCGTTTTAGGGCCGCACCAGGATCTAATTTCATGCTAGGCCACTCATAAAATTATTGTATAAGCTCTTGTAATTTAAAAAGTACCATTATGCTTTCTTTTACATAGCTTGCAGAAACACGGCACTTGACTAGACTGAAAGATTTGCAACCTGGGTTACACGGGTTACTCTTCAGTCAAACTCAGATGTTTTGTTGAAAGAAAAAAAAAAAAAAAAAAAAAAAAAAAGTGGTTACGTTTCTCTTAGATTAGCCCTAATTCTATGAGCCAAGGTGGGGCGCTCTAACAAGACCCTAAGGTCGTTTGATAGAGACATAGTCTTCCTGACGTCTCGTTGCTGCAGCGCGTCAGCGGCAGTCCTCCGTCGGCGTCTACACCGGATCAGTTCAGCTACAAATACTGACGTGTTCTGCAGAGTTCTGACGAGGAGCTCGCAGCCGCGGCGCACAATCACCAGGTAAATTTCACTCTCAGTCTTTCCATTTGAAGAACCTGCGCCTCATCGCAAATCAAAAGCGACCTCGCCATCCTCGGGTCCCAGAGAAATTCTGAGCCCATATCATTATTTTTTACTATATCTGGGACTAGTCTGGCAGCATTTCACAGCTGGCTTGCACATATTCACCTTCGGTGTGAAGAAGAGATCCCAAGAAGGCTGTAACACTTTCCTAACAACAGACCACAATTGTGCTTCTTTTCTTCTTTTTTTTTTTTTTTTTTTTTAATTAAATACTCTCAAAAGATGGAAATAATAGAGCACATCTCTTACATATAAGCCAGTATACTTCTACTAACAATTTTAGATGGTGTAAAGCACAGAGGACAAAAACTTTTTATTTGCAAAACAACAACCAAAATGTGACCCATTCTTCACTGAAATGGTTTTAGAACTGTTTCTCAACATGAAAAAGAATCAAACCTGTGCGGCGAAATGAATCCATGAGCAAACCTGATGTAAACATTTCAGCTGTACCACCTGCTCAGCTTTTACAAGGAAAGCTACTGCAACACGCGGAGGCCGCTGAGCTGCACCATGAGCAACTGCAGCGACTAAATAAAGGCTGGATTTGACATGTACAAAATAACCGAGCCCAAACGCAAGCAGCTGCCAGTTCCTTTAAATCCAAAAAAAGGACCAAATCTAGACACCTCAATGTAGCACCTGGTCTGCACTGTCCACGGAAGAACACGAGCAGCACGGCAGCAGGGGCTTCAGTCCCGCGTCGGAGCCTACAATGGAAGTTTTCAGCAGCGCTACCGTGGAGTCTGCTACATAACATATTTATGAGAGTAAGTCTGGAGAAAGCACCTGAAGCAGCGCCAGATTTTTTTTTTTTTTGGCACCACTTCCACGTAGACCAGACTCTCTCAAAACACGATTCAATTCCTCACGATATACGTTCAAAATGATTAGCGTGACATTTGAAAGGAAATGTGGCTGAACATAACAGTTAGCCTGCTCTGCTCAGCAAGTTTTACTCTAATGCCGTGACCACGATTGAGACTTGGCGGTGCGTTCAGTGACATCGAGTTCGATGTCTTGCAGACTGTGAAGCACAAGCCCTGCGTCCCATAGCTGTGAACAGATAGCCGAGGGGATAAAGGTATATGCCTCATTATTTTGAGCAGCGAGACCCCAGTTCGATTCCCAGTCGGCAGGACTCTTTGCTGCTTTGTGTTTCCATCCCAGAGTTTCCAGTTTCATCACTGTCATCACCATGAATGAGACCGTGCTGTGTTCAATGACATCTGACCAATCTTCGAATGCGTGGGTGTTAAGAGCGATGCCACATAAAGAGCATCACTTGTAATCTTACAGCGATGGAGGCACAAGCTCTGTATCTTATCGTGGTAAATTGATAGCTGAGTGGATAAGGCGCAATTATTTTGAGAACCCAATTTGATTCCTGTTTTCCTGGACTCTGCTGCTTTTACGCTGGGGAACAATAGTCTGTTTATTGCTTTTCTAATCCCGCGCTTCATATTTCATCACTGATTTATCCAATAAATTTATAAAAAAAAAAAAAAAAAAAAAAAAAACAACATTTGTCCTAGATATTTTTCCATACAAGCTCCCCACAACACAACTGAAGTAGTAGCCCTGCTGGTTTGGGTGGATGTTTGGGAGTTAGCTTTATTTTAGTGGCTAAGTGGCCCTTAATCTTACTCTTTAATTATACTTTGTCTGTTTTATGATCTGTTTTTATTCCATTTTTATAGTGTCCTCTTATTATTCGTTTTACCTCTATTTTTATGCTTCTTTTATTTCTGTTAAGCACATCGAATGACCTCTACAAATAAACTTACTTTGGTCTGAAAAAGTTTGAGAAACGCAAATGTTGACGACCCGAGCGACTGCACGTCGCTATCCCAGTATTAACGCTTTATTATACAACCACGATCACTCATAAAGAAATGTAACCACGTTTCCACACACCCACAAGTAGTAGCTGTCCACAAAGCTGTTTAGACAACTTGTCTTGACCCTTCACCTGTACTTGTGTTGCATGAATATGAAGGCTGCTGCTAACGTGTCTTTTCTCTGTCAATGCTGCACATCTACACAGCGGGGTAACAGTGTGCAAACTGTTCTTACACGAGATTAAAATGACCTTGTCTGTGCTCAAACTGGAATCTGACCCCAGAGCCGCAAGTAGCACATGACGCTGTGCCCTCTGGTCCATCAGAGTGACAACTTAGCCGTGTGACAGTGTTGCCCCGCTGTCCCTGGTGCCACTTCTACTCTTTAAACAAGAGGATCCGTAAGAGCTGTAAGTATCTAAGAGCCATTGTTTAGTCAGTTGCATCATGACGATGGGAATTTTAAGCAATAATTTTTATGGAAAACTGCAACGTTTTTAAAGTTCAGGGTTTGTTTTGGAAGTTTCTTACTGGTTGGAGCTGTTAAGGAAATATCTCCAGACAGCACTCTGTCATGAATCATATTTACCGCAACAAGCAAAGTGTCCATCTGCATCAATGAGTCATGATGAAGTGCCCTTAAGCAAGAAACTAAGCCGGTTTTTTTTTTTTATCACTCACGTTAGACACTCTGGACAGCTTTAATGGCTGCAAATGCAAATGGGTACGATCCAGAAAATACACAAACACTCGTTAGGCAAGCAAAGAAAGTTTATTCATGAAGCCCTGTTTAAACACAAAGGAAACTCAAAGAGTTTAAATTGCACCAACTGCAAAAAAAAAAAAAAAAAAGTTATTAAATGAGAAATTACAGCATAAGAAATTAATTCAAGGAGCTGGCTCTTAAGTTCAGGAGGAAACAATATGCTTATGTCTATATGATACTTGTTTTTGTTCTGAGTCCTGTGAAATGCAGGTGAGCTTGAATGTGAGGTTTTAATTATGAAAGTGCTGCCAGTCTGTACACTGATGTGCTCAATGAGATCAAAGTGAATCCAAGACCCACCTACACTCTCATTTCAGATGAGTTATTGAGTAAAATCGCTGCAGTAAGCAGTTCCTCTTCCATATCAGAACAGGTTTAAGAAATTGTTTGGGCAGTCTCTGAACTTCAGCAACTTTAGAAATTGTAATACAACACTTAAGGCTTTCTTCAAAACAATGCTACGATGTGATTTAAGTCCCCCCCCCCCCCCCCGCCTTTTTTTTGAACAGAAGTATCTGCCACATCGTGAGCGTCACTGGAGGCCAGAGGAAGCTGCGCAGTCAATAGAGTAAAATGCCGCCCATGTGATTAAAGGATGGTTGTGGAATACTAATCCTAACCATAATTAGGAAACAGAAACTTGGGATAAGTCGACTGTTAAGTGGAGGGACTGGCTAACGGTGAGTCACTTAGCGGTTCGTTAGCGTGACCTTGGGTTGGCAGAATAATGAGGAGTCTAAAAATAACTGGCAAGGAAATTCCTAGAAGATTAATTATCAAAACAACAACAACAAAAAAAAAAAACACACCTAGTATTTTTCTCCACATTGGACACATCTCCGCTCCATGGTCCATCCATGCAATTAATTTACTGTAAGATGCTGTGTCATCTCAGTGGACAGCAGTCTGCACACAGTAATGCAATAACAGTGTTTTGTTTGGAAACATAATTGCTCTATAGATAGCCCAGAACAGAACAGAATGTAATTATACCCCGAAGAGCCACATGCGCTTGCTACTGCTGTATGTGCTATCCTTTCAATAAGGAGATCTGGCACATCTGACCATATTTGCAGCACAGAGATTACCCCACCCATGATGCCTCTGCAAGGCCAGCGTTTATTAGGTGGCAGGGGTGAGCCCCCTTTTCTAGCTGCTGTGTGGATCGGCCTGTGAGGCGTGCAGTTGGGGGGGGATATCTGTCTCAGATCTGTCCTATCAGCACATTGCAAAAAAAAAAAAAAAAAAAAAAAGACAGCAACACCAGTGTGTGACAATCACAGCTGGAAAATGAAAGTGCTGTGAGGCAAACAAACTCCATTAATACATATAGCAGCACGGAGCGCTCGATGGACACAGATGTCAGAAAACATTGATTCAGACGGCCTTCTTTTCTTCTTCTCCTTCTTATTATTATTGACTACTGACCACAGTGATGTCAATGGGAATTTTTTTACCATAAATGCTGCAGTCGCTCAAAGACAATCCAGGGAAAGGATCAATTATAATATCGTCTTCAATTAAATTTGGGCATGTGACCACCAACAGGAAATCAATTAAGATAAAAAAAATAAATAAAAATTCAGATTCATGATATTATCATGATAATAATGGAACTCTAACGTACTGAAATCACTTGAGTTTACATTTTTGAAAGAAACTGCACGACAGGCAGGATTTTTTTCTTCTGTGAAAAACAATCTAACACATTTAAATGAGGTAATTATAGATGATAAGTTGACCCTGTATGAATAAAGGAAAATAAAAATAGCAACACTGCGCGGGTCTGTTCTTTCTCATATACTTCCTGTATTTTTCAATCGGGCTCTATTTTTTATTTTTTTTTAAACTTACAGGAATTATCCTTGAACAAAAATAAAGTCCAACTGGCATTGTAGCAAAGAGTCAAACTGAACTACTATCAAAACAGTCCTGCAGCAGATGTACCAAACTTTGGTTCTTGGTTGGCGAACAAGAGCAGATTGTCAAATCACTTATGTGAGGATATTCATGATGATCCGGATAATGAAAATTCACCATGTTCAACTTATTTTGAGTGTTTTTCTTGTAATATGCAATAAAACTTTTCAGCGTCTCATCTCTTGACTTAACTTAAAAAAACGAAATAAATACATTTTTAAAAAACAATGACAGCTTCATTTGATGTGCGACATACAGTACATTATAATTCAATGCAGGGAAGACCTTACAATGTGATGCAATACAATCTGAAAGTCCTTTTTATGTATGATGTCAGTGTGATGTTCAGGCTTTTATCAAGGTTACATCAGAGGTGCTGCCTTAAGTCATTGTAATTTATCATATATTATCCAGACCCATTCCTCAAACATTAACTGGAATATTGTATCATGTCTATATATGAACAAAAATCATGTTGAATTAATGAGTACTGACTTTCTGGCTTATTCATTTATTTAATTGTCTTGCTTCTGGGCTCTCTATGATAAGAGACAGATGTGTCTTCTTGAATTACTCCTCAAAATAATATTCTCTTGTTCCTTCAGACCAACGGTCACTTCTGAGCATCAAATCACAATAAACTGGAGATGAAATTAGCACGTTGTGTTTGGGAGGGCCTGTTTTCTCTGCTACTGCCGTGGTTTTTGTTGCCAGGGAATAAATTTGACACACAGCGTCCTTCTGCTCCAGCTGGCTGGTTGCCCAGAGGGCCACTGTGTCTTCTGTGATTAGTCAAAAGTGAGAAATGCAATTAAAATGGCAGGTAGCTGCTTCTTCTTGTTACGACAACTGAAAAGAGATGTGCGGTGTCACAAGCTCTGGCGTATCCACCTCTGCAGAGTTTCTGTCTCCTGAGAGGACGAGGAGTACTTCTCGAGGACCTAACTGTGTTTATCCCCAAATGGGGTTGTGATTTCTTTGTTATTTAATCTGCAAGTCAACTGAAAAGTTTAAACTTGGGGAGGGGGGGGGGGGTGGCATTTTCTAAAGTTCATGGAGTTTAAATGCACGGCAGAGTTAAAGCCTGAGATGTTGTCAGTGCTTACCCCAGCGCTCAGACAGTACTGCCAATTTATGCCACAGAGTTGCATCCAATTCCTCAGTGACACTTGAGTTTAGCATATCTTAGCTTAGCATAAAGACAGGAAACCGTGGGAATCGGCCTGGCCTTGCCCAAAGGTCACAAAAATTCACCTAGCAGCACCTCTAAAGTCCACTACTAAGTTAGCAAATAGAGTTACGCATATTTTCTTGGGCTGGAGTGGTGATGTCTGCTCTTTATGCTAAGCTAGGACAAGCTAACTGGCCACAGGCTGTAGTTTCACATAAGAGAGCGGTAATGATCATCGCATTTAACTCTCCGCAGGAAGGAATTTAAAAAAATACCAAAATAGTCTGTTGAAGCAAACCAACAGTCGGACATTTCTGAAATCATTGAAAGCCATTCAAATTTGTGTCCCTATAACAATGGCTAACATAAACTCATCAACGTCAGCTGTCGAGTGTTCATGTGGTAGACAAACTCCACGTCATGTTAATTTGACAAGACGGCAGCATCAGTCATCATAACCTCCCATCAAATTCACAGTGACAAGGTGGGAAGCAGCACCGTGTTGTTCAAACGCATTGTCAATGGCGAGCTGAATCGATGCGTGACAGTCTTCAGGCAGGGTAAATGATGTTCTGGTTGACAGAACTGCACTTGGGCGTCCAATATTTATACACGGCTGAGGCTGTCATTTCTAATCGGGATGCTATTGTCATCCATTAAATCTCTGAACATTTCACCCGATGTATGCTGGGAGTACTCCGAGAGTATTCTCAGAGTACTTCGCACTTATAAAGCAGTCATCACAGTGCAGAGATGGATTGACCCCTGGGTCCTGTAAGCCCCACTGAATGCTCTATACCAGTGTGTTTTCAAGGCTCGTCAGCTAACAATGATGCAGCCTCCATGCACTTCTGACCTCCTGTTCAATTCCTCATGTGAAATGAGTAGTGTATGTCCACTCCATGCGGTAGCAGTAAGCTCCAGTCACAAATTCTTTTTGAAATTTCAATGGATTAGTGGAACGACCCGAAGGCCGAGCAGTTAGGGCGAATACCACTTATCCTTATCGGGTCACGGGAGGGTTGGAGGCAATCCCAGCTGATATTGGCAAGGGCAGCGTACACCAGTCTATTTCCAGTCTATCAGGGACTGACATATAGAGGCAAACAACCATTTATGCTCACTAATGTGCATGTCTTTGGAACGAAGAGTAGGGAACCCATGCAGGCACAGGGAGAACAGGAAGTGCTACCCACTACCCCATCATGCTGCCCATGGCACATACCACATGGGCACAAATGCTTTACGCGGGCGAATCCATGGTTTAAAACCCATTCTCTCTGTTCCATTTCTTGTCACTCTCCACTGTCCTATCAAATAATAAAGGAAGAAACATTTTGTGTAGACACCACAAATATTTGATTCGAGCCGTGGAATGTTTCTGGAATCTTACATCCAATTTAACATTGATTAGTTTTCCATTGCTGCTCTTTGTATCTTTTTTTTGGGCGTTTTCAGACGCAACCTTCTCTCCTTTGCTTCTGCAATGACCCAATATGTCCACAAGGACACAACAGTTCCTCCCATAACTAAAATGGCGTTTTAAACCATGGCAAACAATATTGGCTGACCATGTCCTTCTCTTAACTACAATACATTCCCAAGATGCTTTTCATTTTCAGAGCAAATGCCAAACACAAAAAAAAGCACAGAAAATTGCTTCGGAGCTCATTGTGTTTCGTAACCTTTCAAAGAGCAGTTTTGCTGTGCGATTCGAAATGCTTTCCACGAGTAATTGTAATTTAAAACAATCATAGGAACTTTGTTTTGTTTTAAATGAGAAAATGAAACCAAGACAAACAATAAGCAAACGTGGAAGTAATGATTCTATGTGCAACATTTAAAAAGGTAGCCGTTCGTTTTGTTCAGTCAGTGACCATGAACATACATATTGCAGTAAAGAGATTACAAATGACTACTGGGTCAAAATCTCCCTCTGAATTTTACCAATGCACTTTTTAAAGACAACCATGAACTAATGAATCCAGGGTTCGCAATATCCGGCTAAAACTAACAACAAACTATACTGAATACTGATGAACTGTCAGTAAAATGAACTGTCTGAAGAGGCCAAAGCAGCTGAGTACAAATGATCAAATGACCGACACCAAGGATGTGTCGTGTCCTCACTGCTTTAAACTATTTTTTTCTTTTTAAATGTAATATGGGTCTATATTTCTAATCTCTTAAACCTGCTTTCTATCTAATGACCATGAGGGGTGACTCAACTGGCTGCAAAAAGAAGTGAGAATGTTTTTTTTGGTGCCGTTTAGAGGAAAGTGGACCATAAAAGCAGGGCATGCATTAGGGCGTGGCGACTGTGTGATTGACGGACTGTACCTTACAGGGAGACGCGCCACAGAATAAGGATAGAGAACAGAGAAGGTCAGAGCCACCCCTCGCTCCTCCTCAGCTCAACCTTCTCCTGCAAATATGGTTTCTTTTGTTTTGTTGGAATCCAAGATGGCACTGACCAAACTGGGAACAAACCGACGGTCATTTTTATGTCATTTTGAAACAAGTGCAGTGGGCTGTTGCGATCACTTTAGCCTTTGTAGCGTTGCATAATAGCTGGTAATCGCTTCTTAGTGACCTTCCAACCCATATAAACTTAAGATCTGTTTTTTTTCAAAAGGAGCTTATCTTCTGAACTCTGACCCTCCGTTTTTGTATCATTCATGAATCCCCCTAACCCACAGCAGCAAAAAAATATGGCGTTGATTTTGTTCTTCTTCTTTAATTGTGCCTACCTCTTGTGACTCCATGTATATTAGCGGAGTCTTCACTGTACTATCTTGGTATTGCCATGTGACCGAAGTGTAATTTCACTTCTAAATTTAATTAGCATTTCAAACGCATAACAATCCCCACTGCCAATCCACGTCTCATTAGTGGTCTCTATTGAAAAAACTCTGAAGTTGCTTCATTAACATAGGTACATTCCTCTGAGTTCCCTTGGTTCTTGTTGACGCTGCTTCTCTTCTGGTGTTAAACAGAATTAGAATACCATTAGTTGCTGGATAAGGCTAAAAGATGAAATGCAGTGTTTTTATCACTGCTATTTCCCGGGGGGGGGGGAACACAATGTCAGTGGGAGCAATAGTTGCCTGTGACTGTTTAAATGCTCTGCCGCTGCCTTAGATATCTACCAGACCTTTTGTCTGTTGACGTCTCAGCAAAGGGCTTATTGTCATATTTAAGAAATAATGTGATAACTGGAAGTATAATCATTTCTTTCAAGTCTCTGTCTCAGTCTGAAGTCAGTTCATTGAAGCTCTTACATTTACTATTCTCAATACCTGGTGCTTCCCAGCAAAAAATCCTCTGGTACACAGACAGTGATGTGTCTCCAGCACCAGCAACAATGGAGCTTTATACTGAATAGGGAAAAAAAAAAATTAGTTGCACCAGCTACTTGCTAATTACTCAAAGAACTTATTGTGAAATCATCTCTCTGTCCAGCTATCGAATGATAATAGTATGTTTTGGGGTGTTGTGACGCGGACTACGACTACACAAAAGGGCTTTAGGAGTGGTAAACCACTGCATTTAGCATGGACGCTAAGGAAGAGTATGAAAGAATCTAGCAAAATAAGCGAAGGATTAGGGGAAACATCTGTTTATAGAAAGAGACAGATGCCCTCAAAAAGTTTAATACTCATAACAGAATATCACATCATCTCTTGATTGAGTAACAGATTATATTGTCAGTTGGAGGGAGGGAGGATTTTTCCCCCCCAGGGAATAGGGAGAAGGAAAACAATTTCTGCAATAAATAGTGTGAAAGACATTTTTTTTTTTTTTTGCCAAAGAAGTGATGCAAAACGTCTCACTCGTTTGCGTTTTGAAGTGATGGAGTAGAAAGATGAGTGAGCACATGTGCATTTTTACATTTAAAAAAAAAAAATAAATCTGATGGTGAATGACGGACACTAGTCAGAAACTACTAGAGACACAAAAACATGTTCCTTAAAGAATATACGGAATATGTCAAGTTATTAAAAGCTCCTACCTTCTACCACTGCCCCCCCCCCCCCGAACAAAAGCAGACATAAGCATATAGGTTCAAGAGTTAATTTTCTTTGACACCGGCTGACAAAAAAAAAAAAAAAAAAAATGCTGGAAAATACATGCCAATTAGCGACAGATAGATTTTGTTTCAGCCGAAGGTATTAAACACAATATGTTGAAGTTGGATCCAAAAATAAGTATTCAAATGATGCACCTTGGAGAGACACTGCACTGCACTGTGCAGCTGCCATTTCTTGTTCGAAACTTCAGTTAGTTTAAGTGAAGAGAAGTGTGATAAATTGCTAATGTTCCATTTAAATGTCTTTCTGCTTCCATGCTTGTATCTACTTCCGAGAGTGAGTAAAGTTCTGACATAAAAGAGACGAGGATTTAAGAAGTTGTATCCCTGGAGTTCCTCCGCTTCTTCCAGTACTGTCACTCCAGTACTATCTGGCTCGTTGCTCTTAAACCTAAGCTCATTATCCCAAAGACTTAAACTGAAATGTAATATTACCACTGGACCTCTTCTACTACAGGCAGATTTATAATTCACTCATCGCATTTCCTCCAGAGAAGCCAGTGCCCATCCAGGACTTGTCATAGAAGGTAATTCAATTAAAGCCAGTTCACTTAATGAACTATGACCAAAGGGTGCCCTTGATGAAAGTTGTCCAGTGAACGACACAGAAGTCAGCATTACAGCCAACGGTCGGCAACAATTGGCAGCTACGGTGATGCTGTGTTGCCGGGTTTTCATTTCTGTCGCGTCTTCGTCATTTTTACAAAATTTGGGAAAATATCGTAAATCTGTCGGTGAGGCCAACGTTATTCTAGCAGGGGTTTTAAAAAACAATGCCAAGTTAGCAAATCCAAGCTCACCTAGCAGGCGAAAGCAGTCAAGTTGATGAGTCAACAATCTGAAATTTCGCAATGTTTTGGGAAAATGCTCGGCTTTTAATAAAAAGTGAAGCCAGTAAGCAGAGCTGCTGTATTATTAGAAACAATTCTCTTCTGTTATTAAAGAAGAGTCCGGGAAAATGACGAGAGGTTATCTGCAAAGAAATATTTTTGACTCTGTTTGACATTTATTAAATAAAGGACGAATCAAGGCAAATGGAAGCCCCACTTTATGGCAATCAGTGGTTATTTATCGACTTTTATCCCTGTTGAATTAGGGACAGAGAAAATAAATAATACATTATTGATTTTGCGCTGCACTGTGTTGTGCAGCTAACACAGTAGAGGAAAAAAAAAAAAAAAAAAAAAATCATAGGCACTTTGGTGGAGCCTCTTTCCAATGTGAAGCAGCAAAGATGAGCCACTCACCCCGACTAAGGTTCAGCTTTGAACAGTGTGTAACGATTCCCTATAGAAAAAAAACAAAACAAAAAACATTAAGTTATACTGACATCTGCCTTTGTCGCAATGAAAAAAACAAATATACAACTTATGGGCATAACTGCAGAGACGGATACCACGGTGTGAAATGTATATTTTTATACGTGATGGCCACTTTTAAAAGAGCATATTACAACACTTGATGGCAGTAAATGTTGATTATAGCAGTTTACTTCTTATTTGGCTTGGAAACCAAATTATGTGCAAGTTGCTGCCAAACTAAAAGCTGTCACTGTGCACTGAAGTAATTATTTCCCACATGTCTCCGTCTCAAGATGACTGAGATGACCTTTTTTTTTTATTTTTATATCAAATATTCTTAGTCATAGTTTCAGCTCATGTTAGGACACTGATTTGGTTGGGGAAGACTCACATGTTCTTTTTTTAACTGGAGAAAATGAATAATTCTGCCTCCCAGGCAGAATGGTGTGCCAGGCCCGTTAGCATTTTGACAGTTTTGTGTATTAGACCACATGCTCTTGCCAACGTTTCGCTGCGGTCTCTGACAGCGGGGTTGCCTTAGATTGAGAGCGAGTCACAAGCCACAGCTAACACCCCCATGTTCCCTGCTGGCTACCAATACGTTACAGGGCAAGTAGCGTTGGACACTGGCATCTTGTCAGTGGCAGTAACAAATGGTATGTGTTATCAATTTGGGCCAATGCTTGTTGTGCTTTTTTTTTTTTTACACACATTAAACAGGCAAAAAAGCTGAAATTGATTGTGTCAACACAAAGAGATCAGTATCTGTGTCTTTATGTACTTGAATGAATATTAATATCAATGTTAATGAAGTTGTCCAGACACAGTGACTGATAATACAACAATAATAGAAGGAAAAAAAATATAATTTTATCATTTCTAATTATAATATGTAAAGAAAACAAGAGCAAGGATTATTTGAAATGACAATTTATATAGTTTTTGGTGCAATATCAAAATCCTTTAATGCTGCTATTTGTCTCTGTGCAATAACATTTGATATTTTTTTTACATCTTTTTTTTAACATTTTATCCATTCATGTGTGTTTTGTCCGATTTCTGAGTCTAGAGCTTTACTGTTGTCTTTCTCCAAAATCCCCTCTGCTTCAACTATCGAAATACACTGGGCTTTACATAATATTTGCAGTGTTAGATGTGATTGAAATTTGAACTGATCTGTCATGTTATCTACTTCGCTTCGTGTTTTTAAGCCTCCAGCCTGAAATCATGCATTATGCACTAGAGCGTGATTACCATATGACAGCTTCAGGTGCCGCTATTTTTCACCTTTGGCACGTTATTCTGTCTATTTTTTATTCCCATATACATTGTTTTGTTTTTGTTTTTGTTTATTTCTTAATTCAGTTGTCCTAACACAGAAGGGGGTATCCTAATTGGATGCAGAAAAATAATGTGGGTTTATAAATGAATACACGATAGCTTTTGGGGGTATTGTTACTTTTACCTTTCACGCATTAATTGACTGCTGTGAAATTAGCTGTAATTATGCATTCTAATGCCATGACTACGACTTGCTCTGATCAGCTCTTCTGCTTTTATTTGGTTCAGGTTTGGTTCTGGTTTATTTGCATTAAGCATAAATAACATCATTATTCATCGTTTGTTGCTTAAACTCAAGATGAATTCATCAGCATTGGGCCCATTTGGATTCTAGCTTGTCTGGACTTACTGATTTAGATGAAACATGGCATTTGATATGATGTCCAATGGCTCAATTTGGTGCCATCCACTGTATTTCCCCGCCTCACATGCTTTTTCAAAACACTTGTCGAAATGTCAACTGAGGCTTTGTCTCTTTCTTTCTCTCTTTTAACAACTCTAAAGCTGTGACTGTGACAGATGATCTCTCCTTAATGCAATTTGTAAACAAATAAATGACCTCCACATTTTTTATTCTGTGCCAGACCAAATGTTGGCTGTATCTTCCTTTTACACTTGGGTTTACATGTTCACTGTTTGTCGTGCTTTTTGGTTGTTGGTTTTAGGTCAACATGCGACTCTCTTCCCTGTGGTCGGGGCTGAAGGAGTCTTTGAGTCCTGCTCAAGGACAATCTGCATTTTCACACACCTCGCCAAACAAATTCTTAGCTTAGAGGAAGAATCACTGGGACTGGTATTTTTTTTTTGCCTTCCAATGCAAGATATGCATATATTTATATATATAATTTTTTATTTTTTTATTTTTATCTTGACCCAAACCCTTGAAAATTTAATTGGAGTGTTGGCGAGAGGGGGAGTTGTAGGAGATACAGTCATCTTCAGATCAGATTGAATCTGCCACACAGGAAATGGGCAAAGCACATGAATCATAGCATTCTTCAACACGGGTATAGTTTATATACTTGCACCAAATATATATGTCTTGCTGTCATAGGAAGTTAGTTGTAACCTGAGCAAAGCTCATTTATCTTATTTGATACTACAGTATGTTCCCTAGTTAAGTGGTCAATGTAATATTAAAATAAAATATATTTTTTTAATGTATACATATGTATATATATATAATGAATGTATTTGCCAATTTTCCCTCTTTTCTCTTTCATTTACATATATATATATATATATATGATGTTAATAAGTCATATTCATTATTCCCACAGTGCTTTTGCTCAGTGTTATAGTGGTACTGTGTTATTCATCATAATGTTTCAGTCTCTCTAGATCTACAGCTATCTTACCTTGAATCTTATTGTATTGTTTGTAAATTATGTATGTAAATTATGGGGTCTCACTTTTTTTGTATATTTACCAACATATTGACCAATAAATTTTGATGCTGAGCAAGAGCAGTGTGCGGGATATTCTTTCAAAAACAACACTTTACGATGCACCTGCATCAAATATTTGAATGTGCAAGAGTTATTTTTCAACAAAAACTAACAAACAGTTTCAAGTTTGAAATTCATTTTGAGAATTTGCTGTTTTTCTTTGACGTCTGTGAAAATGAATCAATAATTTAAGGGTTTTTTTTGTGTTGGTTGGACAAAAGAAGCACAATTCTCCATTTTCTGACATTACTGACCAAACAATACATTTATTCATCAAGAAAATAAATGCAAAATTAGTTGATAATAGGGGTGTAATGATGAAAACGTCACACACAGGGAGAGTCAATCTCCATCTCCAATCCATAAAGTTTATCATGCTTAAATACAAATTACAAATTCTTAGTATCGATACAATCGATTGTTTACATTGCAAATATATATTCGTCCCTATCGATGTAGTTGGATCACAGGACTATAAATCGATACAACCATGTAGTTGATAAATCATTACATTCATAGTTGAGAATGAGAAGTTTGATGAAGTCTCAGTGACATTAATAAATACTTTCCTTGGTAGTTTGAGGAAGAAAACATTGTCACTGCAGTGACTCAGGTGCTTTTTCTTGTTGCGATGCCTCTGGCTTGGCCACGCGCCCTGTCAAACACCATAGGAAGTGGTTGTATAGGGGAAAATAAAAAAAATAAAAATCACAGAGAGCATGTTCTTGTCACTGCGCACCTACTGGTTAGATCAGTGGACATGGCGTGAGCCCTTTCATGTGCGACACCCTCCTGGTGAAGCTCCTCAATGACAGGCGAGAACAAGCGGCTGATGAATCTGTATGTACTGGAAACATATGGCGGCGTGCCCTACACCTGAGGTCAAATGAAGGCGTCAGTCGTGAGAAGGACTGCAGCCCATGGGAGACTGGCCTTGAATTCCATCAAGGTAAAAGCCAAGAGGGCATAAGCATCCTTATTTGTAAAGAGAAAAAAAAAAAAAAAAAAAAAACACTGACCACTCACTTTAACAGTTTATGTTCCCAGTGGCTCTTGCAAAAGTAAAGAAATAATACAGTAGCCTGCTGACAAATGTCAGATCTTGCAACCATCCACTTTGGGCAATATGTCATTGAATGATGTGCTCCACTCCCCTTAAATATTGCTGGGCACTTCATATTTAAAAGGCCTCTCTCAACAAATCATTTCTGTGACAGGTTTAGTGTGTATGCCCTGGGAGAAACATCTGAAAACTGTGACATGCCTGTGGCAAGGCAAAGGCTTGAGTGACAGAATAATTCCCCATTAATAGAGTGGGTCACTCAAAGACCCTTTATTCCTCTAGACTTCACACGACAATCAATGTAGCCCTTAGATACAAAACAGCGGCAAAAGAAATGTGGAAAAAGAAGATCTCGACGCAGAGGAAACAGAGCTTATCCAGTTGGTTATCTATCTGGGGCAGTTATGCTACTTCAGACGGAGGTAAAAGTGGTGAGCGCAAACATAAAACAATGCATCTGCCTTCTCCTTCCTTCTCACCGATACCGATGAGGCTTTACAAAAGTGATGTCAGTCCATCAAAGCGTTGCCAAGCTCTCAAAGGCTTCTGAATTACTGTACTGCAATTCAAGCGAAACGACTGTACATTCAAATTCAGGCCCCAGGGCACCTGGAACTGAGCTCGAGTCTGCGCTACAGTTCACCGTACAGCCACAGGTTCACCGAGTTCACCGCAGTGGGCTCAACTAAAGGCTACAGGTCGAACAAAGGTTGGACCAGGTTTTTTTTATGTCCCATTCGGGATCAGCTTTTTTTTTTTTGTATTTACATACCGACGTGGACGAAGTACAATAAATAGAAAGGCCAGCGCCCTCTATGTCAGTGTTATTAACATGTAGATACTCTTGTATTTTGGCTGGATTTTTGAATTATTGATCATGTAGCAGAAAAAGGGATAAATTTCAAGTTCCATGATAACACACCTGGCATGTTCTCTGTCAGTCTAACATTTTGATCCAGGCCAAAATTGTTTCAAAAGATGATTCCAATTGATTTTATGATCCCCTGGTCTTCTGTCTCGTGTCACCGTGAAGACAAAATTTCATATTAAAAGTGTTTAGAACAAAGTGGTTAAATTTCCGTGGAAGATGCAGGGATCTTTTGTGGTTACAATTAAAGTCTAATGTTTGGAGAGACGTTCTGACCTTTCCTCTTCGGCAAACCTTCGATTGAAAAACCTCAATTTGCAAGACATTTCATCAGTAATCTCGGGGGCAGACAGGCCATGTAGTCTTAAACTTCCAAAAGAAAAGAAAAAAGAAAAAAAAAAGGAAAAGAACTAATCGACATTATTGCTACCAGCATCGTCTGGTAGTTTTGGGGCTCATTTTACCCTCACTTTTTACACCTCGAGATCTGCTGATGGATCTTTAGTCTTTCCAAAGTGTGTCATGTCTCTAAAAAGAAAAAAAAAAGGCAGAGAACCACTAGTTAGGGGGCGGGAAAATATGGAAATCGTACGGATGCAAGCTGTCAGCCACTATGTAGTATGGAGACTGTTAGTCAGAAAAGGTAAACAAAGGGAAAATTGCATGGGACTCTGAATTCTAATTGAGAAAGATTTCCTTTTGATGTAACTTGGGAGATCTGAGAAGTGCTTTTTTGAACTAATTACAGAGTCATGGCAGGGATCTAATTAGAGTGATGCTAATGAGCCTTGTTTATCCTTATGCGATGTCAAAATGAAATTGGTTGAAATCCAAATAAAGGTGCTGGCAGTAGCTTCTTACCAAGTGGGATAAGAAATGTCAGCAATTTTATTGTTTTCTGGTGATGGAATTGTCTAGTTGCTGTGTTCCCCTTTATAAAATGTGAATGGAGAGATTTCAGAGATACTTACGTCCCTTGATGATGTTGCAATAGAAACACTACGTTTATAAGAGGTTACTTTTCCCACCTACCATTACCACTATGTTTATTTTACAGCCCTTACCTTATTTCAATAATGAGCTATATAATAGCAATGCAATGAAATCAGTGTCTCTCATTTTCATTTAACTTGCTTGCATCATACATTGGCCCATTTAAAAAATAATAAAGCAAGTCACTTAGCTGGTCTTTTTGTTCTCCATCTCTTTGGCTCTATGTATTTCTGTACGCCTGTGCGTGTGTCTATGCATGTATGTGATTGTGGCTTGGTTTTTGGAGGGTCTGATTAAAATGCCCTCAGCAATCTGGAAGATGACTTCTGCGGGTCCTCAAGGGGCCCACAGATCAGGCAGAACACCAGCTCCCTGCTCCGGCCCCAGTCAATTTGAACATGACTTCAAAAAGAAAGTTTAGATTCTCAATGACCTTGAGCAAACACGTGCAGACGTCCTGTATAATGAAGACCCAGCTTTTCATCAAGAAAGAAAAATACTGCAGATTGGAAATATTAAACTTTCAACTGAGACTTTTCCGTCTGAAGTCACTGCAACATTTAACATTTGATTCAGAGTGTTCCCAGCTAAAAGGGAGGCAAAGCAAATTTATCCACGGATATTTCCAGAGCCTGGGTGCCCTTTTGAGAAGTAACAGAGGTGCACAAATGCCACTACAAACTTGAAACAAAGTTCATACAAGCATAATTAGTGCTCTCTATACAAAAATGTGACCTATTACCAATTCAGTTTTGTAAAGCAATACATTTGTACTGGGTGAATGAATGTAAAAAGATCCGAAGCAAAATGTCCATCACAACAAACTGGCATAGAGCAACTACACAAGGCAGTTGCACAACATCCACTCACATCAACAGCCACGGTATTTAAGGTTAATGGTGACTGTAGTATTGACATTCAGAAACAGTTGAGTTTTAAACTCAGGCTTCAGTTCACACAGTTCACTGCCACTCCACATGGCTGTAAAAAGACGATTGCATTGAACTTTATGTGAAAATGTCCCTACTTCTCACTTGATTTATTACCTCATTAAACATGTTCCTAATGGGTTTATGGTCTCAGACTCTAGTTTCAATTCTTCTTCAACACAACATGATGCTCATTTTTTTTAAATGATGGTCCCATTTAGAGGAAAATAGACCATAAAGCAGGGTATGTATCTGGGGGCGTGGCTACCGTGTGATTGACAGACTGTACCAGACAATCAGATCTACCCCTAATTCCTCATCATATCCATGTTCACTTACAGATATAGTTTCTTCTGGTTTTTTTTTTTTAAAAAAGGGGGGGTGTCCAGGAAATAACCAGATTACAAACTCAAGGCTTCAAAATGGCTGTCCAGAAGCAAATGGGTGATGCCACTTAGATCCAGTTCAAGTGTCCTTGAATCATGTGCATATTACCAACACCTAGCAATGATATTCTTTAAATTGTCTTTAATAGTGTTTTATAGATGACATTTTACCTTAAATCAAATTGCTTGGTTGCTTCAATTTGTCCCTTCGAACAAGATGACTATATCGTTTGAATTTACCTGGTTATATGGAGAACGAAGAAAAACTATGTTGCGATTAAAAGTAACGCAATGGGTGTCATAACAGACAAACACAGATGGGCTGCAAATACGTCATGCTTTAAAAGAGCGTTAAATGGATCAGATCATTGGCTGGTCCTTATTGACTCGCTCAGCAGAGGATGTTATTCTTCAAGAAGTTCAATGCGCTGCAGCAATTAAGGGTGTGACAGTGAGTCCATTGTGTGCTCATCCAGAAAAAAAAAAAAAAAAAGAATAGTTTCAGGCAGCTTCTGCTCAAGAAAAAGAAGCCGGGATCATGAAAAAGGTATTTTGCCAACCGCATGTGAAAGAAAAGAAAATAGGGTATTGAAGTAGCCCTCCTTCTTTGACACAGCATATTCCAAAAAGCAAATTAAAATGCTGCTTGAGTAAAGATTTCTTCAGAGTTAATATTTTACAAAGTTGTCTTAAGGAAGCGTTGGCGTTTCTCTGTGAAGATAACCTCCCAACCCTGCCTGGTATCAAGAAGCAGAATGATTTATGGTTTACATAGAGCTGAGGAGTTGAAAATTCTTGCCATCTTTACGTTGGAGTAAGATGTGAACTGCAGTGATTTATACGCCGGTTCCTCGTGGGCCTCAATAAATCAGGACATCTAATTTGTACAGGGGGTGAAATACGTACAGTACACTCAGCCATTTTCTGTAACACAGCCATGTGGCTACTATGGCTATAAAGAGATTACAATGACATCCTTTACACTTTGATGACAGCTAACCCGGACACAGCCTTGATGCTTCCCCTAAGAAGGTGTCAATGTCGACATACGAAATACTTTATGAAGGTGAAAACACTATTTGACACCTATAGGAAAAAAAAAAAAAAAAAAAAGAGGCCGATTCTTTTCACGAGGACAGGGTGAGCTCGCCAGCGTGCTGAAAGGTGGTTTGCATACAAGGTTTTGGGGAAACCAAGGCAACGGCTGCACTCGTATGTCACAGTCAGGGATCACCAGCAATAAACATTCATCTTCTTACCCTGTTAAAGTGATATTTTAAAGTCAATGGATTAAGGCAGAGCATGCTTGTAATCACTAGTAGGAGATAAAAAAAACAGTCACATCTTCAAATGCCTCCAATTAAAGGAGATATACTACCTGTCAGGCATTTAGTTTTGATTATCGCGTCATTTGTATTCAGGAGTTTAAAAATCCAAATGATGGGGACATTTCATGAAAGTCCACAGTGCCACCTGTCCCCCATCCCTGGACAGTTTTAAGACGAGCAGAATTTTCAACATGCGATGTCAAGAATTAAACAAGGTGATCAATCAGTGTATCATCCTCCACAACGCTGGGTGCACTTCCTTGTACACTGCTTGACAAAGAAAAACAAGAGCCACTGTTGCATAATTAATACACGTAGCTTATCATGTCTAAGCAGTTGATGAATATCACACCGAGATAAAACCTGCTCGTTATCAAGAAAAAAACCCCTGCGGTGCAGCGCTCACTCAAGGGACTGCATTTCGTCTTACTCCTAACAGTGTTGACTCAAAAGCTTTAAAAGATAACCAGCGAGGTCTAAAGCCCACATTTTCATTTTCCCTCTGATGCGATTCAAGTACACAGTTTGACACATAAAGCGCAGGCTGACCTCCTCGATGTGATGAATCATGAGACTGTGGATTATTGCATATTGGTCGTTTTTGTTGGGTTATCTCCAACAATTATAGTGCGCTACAGAGACAACCTTGTATAAAGCTTCCGATATATATTCAATCTGATTGATCTTCAATCTTTATCACATCGGGGGGGGGGGGAAATCATGACTTTTGTGGAAATTTGTTTTTAACTTAACTTTTTTGATTTGGTTCAGTTCGTTGATTTTAATCATTCATGTGTGATTTTCTTTTTTTAATTTGTCGGAAAGACTCGTGACGGTTTGTTTTGCACTAATGATAATAATAATAATTCTGCACATTGTTCATTGAGAAAGATGCCAACTAAAAGCAAAATGAGTTGTTTTTTTTTTTTTTTTTTTGTTTTTTTTTTTTAAAATCAGTGCTAGCTTTTATTGTTGAAAGCGTACAGATATCTGATGGGAGAAATTTCCCAAACAAATTCTTGGAACAGGTGGAGTAGCAGTCCAGCAATAATGCCTGCATCTGGCATTTGTATGTAAAGCAAACTGCCAGAGTTTTTGGTGCAGATGGAAGCAATGAGGTGTAAGAAGTATTTCTGCTGACAGCACAATTGTTTTCTGGCATGAGGGCAGTGGTGGTGTGGTGCTGCACGCAATACATAAACAGGAAGACGTTTACTATTCCACCTATGTTGAAAACAAATTAAAAATGACGAAAGAAATTTTACGCTTTTCTATGTTTATTCTTTTAGGTGTTTAAACCAATCAGCCATAACATTATGACCACTGACAAGTGAAGTGAATAATGTTCGTTTTCTCGTTACAACGGCACCTGTCAGTGGGATATATAAGGCATCTGGTGAACATTTCGTCCTTGGAGCCGATGTGTTGGAAGCGGGAAAAATGGGCAAGTGTAAAGATGTGAGCGACTTTGACAAGGATCAAACTGATGTGTAGACGACTGAGTCAGAGCAGCTCCAGCACTGCAGCTCTGTGGGATGTTCCCGGTCTGCAGTGGTCAGGACCTACCAGGAGTGGTCCAAGGAAGGAGGAAAGGGTCAAGGTTCAGTGATGGTGGTGGGGAGTGAAGGCCAGACCGTGTGGTCTGATCCAACAGAAGACTAAAGCTACTGTCCTGTTAAATTGCTGAAAAAGTTCATGCTGGTTCTGATAGAGAGGTGTCAGGCCACAGAGCATCACAGTTTATTGTGTATGGGGCTGTGTAGCTTCAGATCGGTCAGGGTGTCCACGCTGACCCCTGTCCGCCACCAAAAGCTCCTACAGTGGGCACGAGAGCATCACAACTGGACCATGGAGCAATGGAAGAAGGTGGTCTGGTCTGAAGCAGGTTTTCTTTTGGCTGGTTGCATGTGCTCTGCTTACCTGGGGAAGACATGGCACCAGGAAGCCCTGTGGGAAGAAGACGAGTTGGTGGAGGCAGTGTGATGCTGGGAAACTTCAGGTGCTGCCATTCATGTGGACGTTACGTTGACACCTATGTAAATATGAAGTCCCCCCCCCCCTCCTCCATGGAAACAGAAACATGCCTCTTTCAACAGGATAATGCTCCCTGTCACTGCAACAGTGGTTCAGGAGGTTTGAGGAACGACAACCAGTTCAAGCTGTTGACTTGGCTCCAAAGTCCCCTGATCTCAATCCAATCCAGCATCACGGCTCAGGGATGTTTGGGCAGAAAAAGGGGGAACTACAGAATATTACACAGGCGGTCATAATGTTATGGCTGTAAGTGTAAATCTTTTTATCTATTTATTTATCTAACGTTTGGTTATCGTTAAGTGCTACTGTCATATGGAAAAAAGCAAACAGCTCATGAAAAGAGCCTTTATCTACAATGTACATACAATTTAAATAATACATATTCTTCCATTTGGGTCTCTAACAGAGAAGAAACAGGAACTGTGAAAAGTCCAGTGTTTAATGATTGATATAGACTTTCTGACAAGCTGATCTGAAACACCCTACTGCACTCCTCACCATTTTCCTTTTTCATTACCATGTGTCATAAGCTTGGCCTTGAAGCTGCAAGAGAAGTTTTTGTTAATATCTTTTTATTTACCATATTCCTTTGTTTGCTCAATGCAACAATATGCAGTATGACTAACGTGCAGTGCAAATGTTAAGCCCAGAAAAACACAAACTTAAGTCATGTTACAATGTCACAGCGGGAAAAAAAAAAAAAAAAAAAAAAAATTTGAGTCGACATTTAGTCTCATATTATGATATGGCACCAATTATCTTCCCTGTGTATGCACAGACACTCATTTCATAACCCAGACAACATTACCTTGTTGCCAAATCCCTGTGAAAAGGAAAGTACGATTTTCAGACAGCCTCATATTGTTGTACGTGATCATGTTCAGTGAGTTCTTTGCAGAAGTTATTTCATCAGGTCTGCACCTAACATGAACTTTCATTTCATTTAAACTGACTTTTACCTTCTCTATTAATTGCTTAGTTATAATATCAGAAAAATAATGCAAAATACAAATCAAAGCTGCTAAGAGCCAAAGGAGAAGTCTTCAAATTGCCTGTTTTTAAATCGGACCAACAGCCTGACACCTGAAGAAAAGCAGCAAATCAGGAAAGACTCAGGAAAGGTTGTAGCTACTTTACTTTCTTTTTTTTTTTGATGAACCCATTTCCCTCCACTACACCATGCCATATTTTTACATTGATGAATAGCACCCATTCGTTACTTTATCCTTGTGTGGTAATGCAGTTGAAAGTATTGATTGTTTTGACTAGTGTTTGGTGTGATGCATTCAAGTGCTGGCAGGAAGGTCTTAAATCACTCATGATGCAAGAGTCAGCCCATTCCACCAGCACTTTGCTGCGCCAACACAGAAAACTTTAGACTGCAGCGCCAAGTAACTACATGACAGACTCACACCAAGTCATGCCAGTTAGCATCCTGCAAGTTAATACTGTGCTAGAGGCTCAAAAAACACATTAGCTTTAAACTGTAGAATTTTTAAATACGAGTCGAGATTGACTCAGAGCACAAACGCGACGCAGCATCATAATCTAGTCAATGTCCATTCATTACTCACTCTAACAAAACACAAATCCTCGGGCAGTTCGCAGCATCCTACGTACACCATCCACAGCCTTAATGTGCTCAGTTATGAACAAACACATTAGTGGAATAGTAGTTAGGTCATTCATATTTGATGTGCTGTCACCGGCTCTCTCCTTGTTCTGTCCTAATACTGTGGCCACTTCTCCCCTGAGAGACTGTTTTACGGGGCTGTGACAGCAAGGCGGCCGTTAGGGCCATTAGAGGAGCGGTGAGGGGTCTGGAGGTTGGCCACCAGCTGCCGTGCCCACACTCTCAGCTGTTCCTGCAGGCCCTTCCGCAGCAGGGGCTCTGAAGTGTTCCTAATAATTGTAGCCAACCTCTAAGGCTAATGGACTTGAGATATCATTACAATTGTTAGAGGAACTCCGTAAAGGTAAACAATGCAGAGACTTTGCGCAATCATACTCGACAGATAAAGAGGAATTTGAAAAAGCTGAACGAACGAGGGAAGATGATTATTCGTGGGTCTATGTAGTTCAAAATGGTAGCAAGAGCAGCAATATATAAATAACATAAATTCAGTTTTAGTTGCATGAAAGACACTTCCAAATATGATACCATGCATCCAAAACCCAGAGGGAAGGTTTATTTAGATCCACGTTGATTTTGAGTTTGAAAAGGCAATACACAAGGAGGCACTCATTCATCATTAAAAGGTCCTTCGGCACTTTCCTATTAGAACCTGTCAGGTGGGCTGGACTCATTATTACATCATCATAATGGTGTCATCCTTGAACTTCATCAGAGTAATTGCTGCAATTTGTCAGGTTGAGAGAGATGTGCCTGTGGACAAGCCCCTGTATGTATACAAGCCCCAAAACAGGACAAAAACAATGCATCAAAAAAAAAAAAAAAATTAAAAAATGTGAAAGTATAAATCAAAATATTTTCATATTTTGCACGATAGTGAGTGATACGACCTCTTCATTATTATAACCATATTTCTTTTGGCCCACATGGGGGAAGCAATTTTTTTTTTTTTTTTTAAAGAAAAAAAAATTGCCTATTTACACCTCCAGCAGTTGTAGAGCAACACGGTTATTCATTTGGAGGTGTGTTTCAGGCCTCCTGATGGATGTAAATCCATCATTAACTCCTCTTTCAGTTCTGTTTTTGTTTCAGTTTCCTGAGGGAGACACTGTATCAGGGTCATTGCTCCACATTTTTAGCATCTAGGCTGCTAACTTTGTCTGCTGTCTGCCTCTGGGCAGCTATATAGAGCCTTTTTGCTATGAACAGACATTTGCTACTGGAAACAAGGTTGATAAGAATGAAATGTAATTACATTACTAATTGGAAGCAAATGTAAATGTACGTGTAAATGGATGAATTTGTGGCGCAAATTACTTGTGGTGTCCCACAGGGCTCTGTTCTTGGAGCCATTTTCTTTGTCATATGGTCACTGTAACTTCATCAGTGTTCCTGTTACTTTTAATACTAGTTTGTTTCTACCATGGCCATTTTTCTGAATGTAATTCAACATGGTTCAAATTCAACAAACTTTCAACAACAACACAATCTAACAATGTGGTATTTACAGCTAAAAACAAAAGTTGAAGCAATCTCATCGAAATCTGAGATTTTTTAAATTCAAACAATTCCATCTCTCACTTCTCTATTGTTCTACTCAAGGTTTGTCATCTGGTTTGCAGTAATATTACAAAAAAAAAAAAATTGTGAATAAAAACGTTAGCTTGACCACAAACATCAAAACTCCCTGTGAATATATAGTTACAGTTATCTACAAATGTGTCTAGCAGCCTGAGTTGGTTTCTTAATCAGTTAATATACAAAATGTGTACATCATTTACATTTTCCACAATTTAGAAGAGCTCTTTGTCAACAATCATCCAATTCAGGGGAGCACAGCTGCGGAACAAATACCATCATATTGCATTAGCTGATGTGCCAGACTACTTGGATTTTGCATCTTGCATCCTCATATCTTTTAAAGCAATTACAGAGTAAGCTTGTTATTAGTATTTGACGCATGTAACATATGACATGATATGTTTAATAGCTGGGGTTTTTTTTGTTTTTTTTCCAGTTTTCCTTTGTATCCTGTGCTAATGTCTCTTACTCAACTGATAAACTGTGATTTTAGATGTTTTGGTGAGAGCTCTTTGTAAGCCCTTTGGGGTTTTCTTTAATCTCAACAGCACAATCCTTTTTTTCATTCCTTTGTTTAATCTTTTTTTATGCATTTTTAGATATTTCTTTTTTTTTTGCTTGTGCAAATAAATTAGCGAAACTAAAAAGAAGAAAAATACCTGACACTGAGGGCATTACACTCGGGTATTTGATCTATTGTTATTATAAAAGTGGTGATTAGAGCAGCTTTTAAAGTCCCTTTTGAGAACCAGCAGAAAATATGGAAATAAATGTATTTCTGGTTTAATTAGCCAGATATACATCCTATAAGGAATTCTTCTGATTGTTTAGTTACACTTTTGTACAGCTTGTGTGTGGATTATTGCATAGAGGGTGAGAACAAATATCTAATGACAAATTAATGTAATAAATGTCCACTTTGATAAGAAATGCTACTTCCTCATATTGAAACTGTGATGGGTTTTCAAGGAACGAGGGAACTCAAATCATAGTGAGATGTTATGGTTGGAATAAGTCTGTGGTCAGCGATCCTAATAGACTAACAAAGAGTAAATGGAGGGGGCAATAACTGCCACAAAGGGACCAATGTGACTCTTTAAACAAATCTACAGTGACAGGATGCCTTCAAGTACGCAAAGGAAAAAAAAAAAAAAACAGGGTTAGATGCACTCAAAGAACCCATTTAGATATTACCCCCTGTCACCAAAACACTTTTGTGCTCTCAAAAAAGAATAAATAATAAATGCTGTTGGACAGATGGTAGTTCCCCCCCCCTAAAAGGCTGCACAGAATTAAATGCACACACCTAATACAGTTAATGCATTTCATCCTTCTCACTCCAAAAACGTGCCATTTCCATGTTTTCTGAAAAGAATGGTGTAAAGCTACTGCATTAGGACGGGCACATTTGCAGAATGCATCAAGCAGTATAAAAAAAAATAAAAAAAAAATACAAAAGACCTATTGCAACGACAACTGATCAATGTTCTTTTGTCCAACCTGAATCCATTTTAATCTATTTTGAGTTCAAATTTCGCTAAAAATCAACAAAGGTTTAAAATAAATAAATAAATCAAAAATCTCACAGAAATCTAACAATAACATAAAATAAGGCATATAATTATTTAGAACAAAAAAAAAATAAAAAATACATCACGCTAATTAGTAGAGGCTTAAATGGCTTGTTGATGTTTATTATTTGGGCCCTGAATTGTGTATACTTCAAATGGATATGATAAAATAAAAAATAAAAAAATCTTTGTGTGTATTGTTATCCTTGAACCTGAAGATTTAGTCTGCAGAACAATGGCACAAACATTTTCCAGATGGGAAAGTTCCACTGTGCTTGGACACATTGATGTGAGTTAATCTGACAGCAGGGACAGGCCAAACTGGAGGCGGGTGTTTAAAGTTGCCATTACGCCACTGAGAGGATCATTTGAAGGGTGTTAGGTTGTCCATTGTGTGTTGCCCACGCCCAAGCGGTAACCGCCGGTCTCATTTGGAGCAGAACAAACAAACGTCTCCAGTAAGGAATAGCTTTTCTTTTTCTCTCTTTTCAATTAATCCAACGCGCCGTTAATACTGTCACTGAAATGACATAATATGATCATTAAATGGTTTTGGACTTGCATTTGGTCGAGCCAGTGTCATAGTATAATAAAAATACAGGTTATTTGCTAGAGTTTTTTTTTTTTTTTTTTCACATCTTTCCTAGCTCTTCTTCAGCCGTTGGTAGTTTTTTGAGCCGTTTCTTCTCCCTGATGTTGCTGTTGCTTGGAATTGCTACATCTATCACTGCTGCCTTCCTCTACTGTTTGTCCACCCCGACCATGTCCGGTTGGTTAACCATCACCGGTGTGTCAGTCTGTATCTGAAAGTCCCACAGGAACTTCGCACACGCGCACACACACACACACACACACACACATTTAAATGCATAAGCCTGTCTTTCATAATATCTCCAGAGCAAATAACTGTACTTTTATCATAGTATCATACTGGCTCTAACACATCTAAGTGTAAAGGGAAAACCAAGTGAGACAAAAGTTTAAATTGCTTCTCTATGAATTTTGAGATGTGTAGGTGAGGAGACAGGCAGCAAAGCACTGACTGGCTTGGCTCACTCAAGCAGCCCATATTGTAAGCACGCCAGCGCATTTAAAGCATTAGTCACATCACTGCTCTTGTGTCTGCCTGACGGAAAGCCGGCAGAGAAGAATGCAGCCGACCCATTTCTACTCTCTACCTCCCTCCATCTTCCTCACTCCCTATGACTCTCACCCTTTATAATAAGGTCAGCGGGGATGCAATCATACCAACATCCATTCAGAACAAAAAATAAAAGTAAGTACATGTTTGACTCTCAGGTAAATGAAAATTCCCCCAGATCCCTCAAGTCGCATGCATTGCGGAGTTGAGCAGGGAGAGGAGAGGTCGATAATGAGGAGGATCCAGGGAGGCGGTGGGCGGTGGGCAGGGGCAGGGTTGAAAAGGTGGGAGGATTCTGATGGCTGTGTGTTTTCACTGCAGTCATAAAATCTGTTGTGTATAGAGCTAAGTATGTGAGTTACTGTCCTCTGTCAACCTCAGTTTTCATAAAACAAAATAAAAAAAAAAAAAAAAAGCTATTTATGAGACTTATTTTCGATTCTTGGCTCAAGATGTAGCCACTTCACACCAGACTGCATCGCTCTCTGTGGTATATCACGTTGCCTTTATCGCTCCAATTGACTAACCAATCGCTACTCTTACATTTTCAGATCCTGTATGTTTAAAAATTCTTCTTATTAATGCCATTTGTATCTTGTTTTTTTTAACATCTAGTTGGACGAGGCAGGACGTTTTGCTTCTGCACGAGCTGCTGGGCAGAACTGTTGTACATGTTGAAGGTGAATATCCACAATTGTGGTGACGGTGGTGAAGAGCCGCAAACGTGCTACAAACTGATGGAACAGAAAATGAACTCCCCCAAAGAAAAGGTCACTTTCATGCAGCCGACTTTGACTTTGGTCCTCACAGAAAGCTAAATTTTTAAGCCCATTACCTGTCAAATGTTTTCTAGCACAGTGACAACACAGTCATATGCAAAGTCAAGCGCCTGCAATTCTCATTGATAAAATCCTCATTAAACACTTGTGACATCCGGAGCCAGAAGAGCAACAAACAATAGCGGGGCTATGTCTGTTCAAGTTGATTGGAATGAATGGTTCAAACACAGCGGTTTAGTTCTCCGATTGTACTGCGCTGATGAACACAAGATCCAGAAAATAAACCGAGCACACTTAATTAAATCTTTCCTCTGTGGGAATTATCTCGTGAAAACATTTGCGCTGAAGCGTTTAGACTTTCAACAGTCAAGAAATTGGCAGAAGGAAAAAGCTGCTTGTTCAGCAAATGCCTCCAGCGAAAGAACAGAACACTGCAAACAATAGAGGAGGACGAGGACCAAACCGCAAAGTGGGTCTATGATTAACAGCTTGTCACCGGCTTCATTCACACTGCACTCAAAACTTCCCAAGCCCCCCCCACCCCCCCCCGACTCCCATTGCACATGACACAGTTCTGGTGTTTTCTGGTTAATGTGAACAGTGGACAGAGCCCAGGACAGATGACTCTCATGAATCCCAGAATCCAAATTTCGGGATACGTTTAACAGCAGTGATTCCTGAAAAGTTTAAGGTCTTAGCTACATGGAGACAATGGAATAAACCAGTTGGTTGCTAGCTACAGCTGAAGCTAATCATTATTTTCATGATTGATTATCCTGCTGATTTATTTATTTTTTTTAATATTTTGTCTATAAAAAGTGAGTCTCTTTGCATAGAGTTTGGAGGATACCTGAACACTAGGTTTCTCTTCATTTTAAAATCAATCTGTTTTATATAAATGTCTCAATCTAGGCCTAAAATGCCAGTCTCTGCATATGCACCTGCTGAAATGAATATAATATATAATATTATATAATGTATAATATATTTACTGGATGCTCTGGTGGCTGAGTGGCTATAGCATGTACCGTATGGGCATATTGAGCCCATATTGTGGGGGCTGCTGGTTCAACTCCCAAGCTGACAAACCATTCACTACATGTCAGTCCCCCACTCTCTGTCCAGATTTCCCGTGTCCAGCAAATAAGGACAATAAATGGCCAAAAAAAACTGATAAAAAAAATAATAAATTTATATTTTTCCTTGTCTGTCACACACATCAGATTCAGCCTGGAGATAGAGACTATAGTGGAAAGTGTCAACTCTGATTCATATTGATGGTATGATGTGAAAATGACTGTCAACAGGTCTTTTCTGTTCTGTATTTTTGCCGTTGGATGCACACGTCACACTTCATTTGTTTAGCACTCTTCATACAAACAACGCAACACAAAGTGCTTTACAGAGCAAAGGAGAACCTCTAGATCAGAGGCGGCCAATGTGTCTCCAGCAATATCTCTAAAAGTCCAGTCCTATTGCCTATTGAATATTTTGGGTATTAGCTGTACAAATACAAATTTAACAACTAAAGAGACAAAGACACGAAAGATATTTGTTATTGTTATAATATTGGATGATGATGATGATGTCGCGGTGGTTAGCTCAACCGATGAGGCTATTTCAAACATTGTTTTATAGCATAAACCTCAACAGAGTCAATGACAAACAAAGAAAAAGCAGTTAAAGGCTTAAAATGAAGAAACAAACATGAAATCTGATAATAGCCTTAAATGAAAGAAAATAGTGAGGAAATAATAGAGAAACAGCTTCTCTGTCTGTCTGTCTTTCGTCCCCATGGTGATGCGCGGGAGCACTTAACCTGCCAGCAGGGTGCTCGGCGGGGTTTCCACCTGAACACAGGGCCTGTCACGAGAGGGAGGTCCGCAGAGACACCAAAACAAAAGGCCATGGGCACGCAAGGCCAGGCACAATCTGTCCACCTCTGCACTTACACAGGTCCACAACAGTGACAGGCAACGAGGGGGCTCATGTTCTTAAAGAGTGCTGAGCTACACAGGAGATCTGCCGGTGGCACATACAAACATCTGACCGCAGCACTGGCTGGTCTGCATGTTTGTTTTTTTTCGAATATTGCACTTGGCATACACACACAGACACACACAGACACACACACACGCAACTGTTCTCGTGCGCCTTGGAAGTGATGAAAACAGGGGGTGGGGAAAGCCAGGGAGCTTTCACAGTAGATGGACTTTTTAGAGAGTCCTTTGGATGTATGCTAAAGGAATATTTGGTGAGGAAATCAGAGCCAAAGACTAAATTAAAGTCTCTTTTGTTCCCAACATAAATATACAAAGGCGAAGTCTGCGTGCCTGAGGTGATGATACCTGCAGTGAGACCATCGTACAAAGACTAATCTCAATGTGAATGACTAATTTAATGGAAAGCTGGTAATTGTATTCTTTATATTCCAGCTGGTCAAGCTCCGACTTCTGTTTCAAATATAATACAAAAAAAAAACTGCACTTTGCTTTAGCACCAATCAACAAAGCAATGGACACAGAGATATGACACAATACACTTTCTACCATTTCCTTCCAAAGGGTGTGTGGGTGGGTGGGTGGGTGGAGGGAGGGGAGGGGGGTGACAGGGATGACAATGTTGTAACAGTGACTTAACCATCCTGGGCCCTGGCAAGTGCTCCAACAAATCAAACCATTTACAAGGAAATCAATCAGCCTAACGCCAAAACGCTTCAGCGCCAGTAATTCTGAGAGGAAGGCAGCGATAGGCAACGTCAACTGTCCTGCCAGGACTGCAGCAGAGAAGGGGACTCCGGGGAGCCTTGACGAGGCTATTCAGTCGCTGAGGCCGACCGACAACTGACAATGAGGATCATGTCCAGAGGATAGAAATAGAAATTAGAACAAAGGAAATGAAGGCAGGGCACAGCGGGCTGCCTGTGGCTCACCATAAGCCAGAGCTGCTGGCTCAGACGTTATAGCAATCTTATCGTTCTTTGTCCAGTGAAGGTAACAGATACAGTTCCTGTGACAGCATTAAGTGGTTGTAAATTGTTGCAAAGTCCTTCTGTACATACATGCATGTTTTTCCATCAACGCCAATGGGGGTTGTAAATTTGTACAAATCATGTAAAATTAAATTTCTCATTTTAAGCTTGTAGAAGAGAATTATTAGTCTATCTCGATGTAATTTCCCAAAACCCACTTGAGGGTGAGGGTGGTGGTGGTGGGGGTGGGGTGGTGGGGGGGTGGGTGTTCATTGACCCCCTGAGATAGATTTTTGGTATAGAAAATGGATGGATGGACGGATGGAACGAGAGAGATGTGTATAACATGACTCAAATGACAGCTA
Source organism: Rachycentron canadum (assembly GCA_038496675.1). Lineage (NCBI taxonomy): Eukaryota > Metazoa > Chordata > Actinopteri > Carangiformes > Rachycentridae > Rachycentron > Rachycentron canadum. The sequence goes on along the minus strand of CM076667.1, from coordinate 17,850,356 downwards.
AACATCACAGTTTGACACTTGTGTGACTAAACTCAGGTGACCTCACAACATCGGTGAAACACATCTCAGGTACAGCCCCCCTCCCATCCTGTCCCCTCTGTAACTGACACAAAAACACATTTTTTTCCCCCCTCATTAAAACGGATGGGTAAGTCAGCTAATTATTGCATTGTATTGTGATGTAAAAGTGTTGAGGGGCTTTGTGAGGGTGCTTTTCTTGGCTCAGAAACATCGCTGCATAAGCCTTTTTGTGGCACCTGTTGTTTGCGCATCGTGCTCTTCCCTTTTTCAAATGACGAGCGGGCGCAACGAAAAGGTAGGCAGTGCAGCGTGGTCCGATCCCCCACTCACATGTCCAGACGTAACGTCCCACTGAACCGGGATACTGCAGCTCACAGTGTCACTGTTTCAAAAGTAGAGTCAGGTAGCCAATGTGCATCTTTTGCTCTACATTAAAACAAATATAATATTATAATAATAATCCATATTAAATTAAAACAATAGTCAAAGTATTTATGAGCCGCTTTGAAAGTGTTTGATCTGTGCAAATACAATAGCATTCATTAATAAAGGCTGGTCATCATCATTATTATCATTTAATAGAAAGCCAGTTTGTGAAGATGAAAGATCATTTTTGTCAGCCATATTGCCCGGATGCACCACCACGACCATGCTGTACTGAGCTGGAAATGAGCCACGGTCTTAAATATGCACAGAGGCATTGTGGGCCTGGGCAGGTTTCGTGATCGCTCTTATACCTTCCAGGGATGCTATAGTCTCTCAGCCCCAGAAAGCCCTGGGGAGTTCCCAACACGCACAGTTCTGTCAATGTTCTTCCAAAGCGTTTTTATTGAATTTGGACGGAAAGGGCATAAATATCTCCTTTTGAAACGCAGCCAGGTGACTCAGCGCTCATAAATTTCAAAATTAGATTTACAGCTCTTAAGGTGTGCAGTAAATTTTCTCTGTGGACACTTCACCGGGCTCATTTATTTCCCACGTAGAGGTGGGAGACTGAAAATAGAACTGTATGGTACTAAAAGTTTCTACTACTAGTACTACTACTACTGCTAGTACTATGCAGTACTAGTACTGTCCAAACATTTCAGTTTCACTAGCTGGAAACGTGTTGATCAATGCGACAAATCTAGATGATTCTAAAGGGAAAAGTAATTATCTTTCATTTTGTTTCAGTCAGTGATGAAATGATTAGCAGTATAATTGTTCACTCATTGAACAGAGTCATTTGAGTCACTTTTTCGGATAAAAATGTCAAATATAATCTACTTCCAGTTTTCAAATGTCACAATTTGCTGCTTTTTTTTTTTTTTTTACTGTTAACTGACAGGTTATAGACGGCACGTTAAGTTTCTAATAAGTGGTAAATAAATTCAGAATGAAAATAATTATTAGATGCAGTTATTCTTTTATTATCCCACAATATTAACGGGGGAAATGCAACAAGGCATAAGCAGAACTTGTGCACATGCACAACTTAGACATTAGGTACGACTACTAGTCATATGAAGGCACAATAAAGGCACCGTGGAAACGTAATGCAATTGCTGTTCCTTTTTGATTCAAATGGTTATAATTCGTACCTCCATTCAGATTTTGAAGGGTAGCACATGGGGATGGGATGCGGGGGTGGGGGGGTTTGGGG
>CM076667.1:17794707-17848315 GCA_038496675.1 Rachycentron canadum | reverse complement strand
GGGGTTTGGGGGGGGGGGGGGGGGGGACAGTGTCATAATAGGATGGATGAGGCACACAAATCTTGGCCGAGCAACAGACAAAGGCGCGACGGCTTGAGGGGTTGTAATTGTGCAGCCAAGTCTGATTCATCAACTTTTACAGTTCATATAAAAGTGAGTGCAGCTTGCCAGCTTGATTATCAGATGGCTCTCGCTGCATTAGAGAAGATGACATGCTACATTTTCTCTGATGTGTCTGCGCTGCCTGGGAACTGCTGGTCTTTTGAAGATGAGGAGATACCAGGATTATAGTGCACTCTGTTTCACAGCTTGCAAATATATATTTACCATTAACCTGAGAGCGAAGCACGATTCTCCACAGGCTCCTTGTTTGACCATAAGTGTCACTGTTTTTTTTTTTATTTTGAGTACATCTAGTGATGGCGAGTGTTACATGAATCTTTCTTTTAGGCTTGTTGTCTATGTGGTAAGACATTTATCAGATATTCACAATGACATATTTAAAACTTCAGCCTATTATCTTAAAAAACATTTTCATGTTTTAATGCACATTTAGTAAGTGGGTAAAACTATACAAAAGATAATATTGTTAAGTATAAATTAAATTGCCATCGCATGTGTGTGTGTGTATGTCCCATGATTGCGGTTGTGTACTGAACTAGACCCAGAGATACCTGGTACTTATACTGCATGAATGGTTATTTAACCAATCGTGAAATTGAATATTTATATATTTTGAGACGCTGGATTTTTGAGCTGTCATGGAAATTAAAACAAAAAGACTTGAAATATTTCACTTTACATGCAACAGATCTAGAGTATATGAAAGTTTACCTTTTTGAGTTAAATTAAAAAAAAAATAGTGTGTGTATAATTTAGAGCTGCAATTTCATTTACATCACCATTTGATCTGTTATTCATCTTACTCGTATTGAATTTCCTGAAAATAGCTAAAATAATGTTCATCACAACTCCCCAGGGGCCATGACTCCGTCTTCAAATACCTTGTTCTCATTTCAACTTTCCACCAGCCCACTATATTCACTTTAGTGTCACAGACATTCAGATAACCACCCAATGCTCACATTTAAAAGGCCAGAGCCTCTTAAAAGGGAGGATCATCAAAATACTGGCAGGTTAGTTTTCAGCCACTTGACCTATTTGATTAACTGACAAATAGTTTTCGGTCTGCTTAAACTGTTATGTGAGGAGGATGATGTACCCACACTTGCAGAAAGAGGACCAGCACAGATTTGTTTTTGTTTCCTTTAATTGTTCTGTTTTCTTTCACTAACTACTCTCTGATGGTAAATCTATAGAGGCCTTTACCTACTTACAGAGTAAGATGAATGTGGCTTAGAGGAAATGAGGTAAACATAAGCCTGTTTTTTTTTCTCTTTTTTTAAAATCAGATCTTGTGACAGCTTTGAAGCTGCAGTGAGGCCGGCTTGTTGCAGTGACAGCACTTAGAGATATAAAAACATAAACTTGAAATGAGACCATTGTAAGATCCTTCAGCACATCGCTTGGCATGGATCACTGCCATATATCGGCAATTGCGACCTAACATTAAGTGAGAATATTGACTTGGTAAACGACTGATTATTAGTGGGTAAAAAGGCCCGAGAGGCATTTCGGGCAATAAACTTGACTGAAGGTATGAAGATAAACAATGCACTCACGCACATTAACACACTGCCTGCAGTCTCTTCTTTTGGTTAAGTGGTGAGATGTTTGTGCCTCTAGTTTTACAACACATCTTCGCTTCATAAAAATGAACTTGAAAATTGTTCGAGTGCATCTAAAGGACTGAAGGTTGAATAGAAGATTCTTAGCACCTGCTCAGGGCACCATATTAAAGCTCTGCACTATGGGGTTGTGTTAGTGTCTCCACGGGCATCCTCACCAAACACAGTGGGGACCTGAAAATCACAGGCCTGAAACCAATGCTTGTCCAGTGAAGGTCATGGAGCGGAGAGTCTATCTGCTCCAGAAGCAGGCTTACTTGAATAGATGAATCACAAGTGGTCAGCGCAAAAGTTGTTTGCTCAGGTGAAACTTTGGTCATATAAAAACAGAGAAGAACTACCGTCACGGATCAAGTCAGGAATAAGACTTTTACAAGAACAATATAAAAGAAAAGCTCTATATACAACAGGCACATGTTGTATATAGAGGACACATCTTACTAGTTTGAGAGAGAGAGAGAGAAAAAAAAAAAAAATGCACCTCTTTCCCTTCCATCGAGATTTTTAAGAAATCGCTGGATTCAAAATATCCTTGTTGTTCACCAAAATGTGACCTACGTTTGCGTCTCTGCTCGCCAACGCCGGAGACACATTTGATGTGTGGCGTGTCTGTCTACATAGAGTTTGCAGGGCACTTGAATGTTCCAGTTGTCCTCAAACTCATTTCAAACCAACGTCAGATTCATTTTAGACTGAAAATGTCACATTTCAGCAGCTGCTAAAATGGTCAAAGAATATAATTTATCTGGTTTCATGTCCGTTACATATCAGATACATCAGATTCAGATAACGTTAGGTGGCGGCATGTAACTCCACATCCCTCTGACTATTTCCCATCTCTTTTTCCTGCATTAATGAATGAAGATGTAAAATATTAGTGAAAACACTAATAAGGTGAGGCGGCTTGTCGGCACTGATGTAGCACATTTATACAACAGGTGGGAATGAGCAGAAAATCTCCTCCAAAAACATCATTAGTGGGAAACTAGAATATGTAACATTATCACTGACTGCGCTCTTAAACATGTTTGGATAAGCTACAGGGATGCTTGACGGGATGCTCGACAGGAAGCGGAGGCTGAATCCACCAGTTGATACACATCCTCTACGAGATAGTCCACTTGAATCACAAACAGCAAAGGGTCATAGTTTTAAGTGTTTGTTGGTTATTTTTGCGCTTGTTGTTAGTCAAGATTCAAATATTTCATTCCACGTAAATGTGGCAAATCTGTCCACATTGTGTTTTATTCATTTGAAGTGGTGTGCATTCAAAATAGGTGCTGAGAAGGCAATTAATACCTCAATCTGTTGACTGTCAATTAAAGCGGATGGTGATTAAGGCATTGCACTTAGCAGTTTCCCCCTTTGCTTAGTCAAGCTTGTAAACATGAATGAATATAAAAAACCTCCCATTATGTTTTATTTGTGCAACGCAGATAATCCCATTATATCGGTATTTATGTGCTCCCTGTGAACCAAAATCATTTGACAATTGAGAAAATAAATATTGCACTATGGTGCACTAATTGAAGTCCAAGCAACTGCACATGAGGCATAGCAATCATAAAAGGGAGCTGCACGAACAACAGCGTGGACGTTCTTGCTCGGGCGGCGCAGGAGCGCATGAGCCACTGTATTGTCACCTTAATAATCGCAGGACAAAGCACAACTGGAACCAACACACCGATGGTCCCCAATCTCAGCAGCTCATTAGAAAAGAAGCCCAGTGGAGCTCGTTAGAGGATGAGGGGAGACGCAGTAAATAAGGTTAATTGGCCGATCTGTCAGACCCAGGAAGATGCTCACGCTGACACGAAACAACCGGAACATGATTTCACCCCCCACCCCCCCACCCCCCCTCCTCTTGTTTTGCGTTCATTACCATTTTGAACGAGGGTGACACAATCGCTGTAGTTGTGCAGACTGCGCCCCAAGGTGTGTTGTGTTAAAACCACAGGTGATGAGGGGGAGAAATTCAACCTTTTTTTTTTTTTTTTTGCGTACTGTAAAACGCATCCACTTCAGTAATGGTTTGTTTGACAATAAATAGAAGATACCTTTGTGCTTTTTGAACAGATTAGCACTGAGCGGTAGAGCAGCATTTACTGCTGTTTCCACAGTTACCAATACTGAGAAAGTTGGTATCCTGCTTGTTAACCTTGTTGTTAAGTTGATCATGCTTTTGTTTGTACGCGCTGTGACCCTATATATGAATGTAGCACTAGGAGACTGTCGATATCACGCAGAATCTAAAACGTATAAGCCCTCTTACCTGCTTTAGAGCAGTGGTGGAGCTGTAAAACAGCTCAGTGGGCAAAAGCACTTGAAAGAAATAGCCTCAGTGTTAATGAGACTGATACGACAATTACTTCCAAGGGTAACTCATTAGTTCTGAGTGAAAAGAGAGGACAGGATAGTGCTGGACTGAATGGTTTAATATGCATGACATCAGCATGCCCTGCTTTCTTTCTTCTTCATGCTCTCATTTGTTTTTACATTCACTATTGTACGGGTAAGGTATTGTAACGGCTAATGGAGGCTATAGTCTTCGGTGTCCTCATAAGCCATCAAGATTTTTGGCTGCTCCTGTTAATGACAAAAGACAGTTAATTAAAGGTCTTGTCTTGTGGGAAATGTATCTATTATCACGTTTACTGAACCAATCACAGCCACGGTGGGGGAAAAGGAAATCTAAAAGGATGCTGCGGCTCATATGTCTTGATTAGCTTAATATTGCAGAGGAAAAACTGAGAAAATCATTATGGATTGCTCTTGAAAGTAAAAAGGGGGAAAAAAAATATTTTACTTATAATCTATGATACTGAACAAAATCTGCAATAATTGCTAGTTTGTTTGTTTTTTTCTTTTCTTCCACATTAAAAGGTTGAGGAGCTACTGATCTTATATCATGGACAATCTTACTTTGGCATATGGTCTACCTTTCAGATAAATCCAACAAATCAAGTCATTAAAAAGGTGTCATATCAAGATAAACTCAAGTTTGCTGTCCATTGTTCTTGGTTCTTTCAAATTGAAGTAGTTCAATATAGCTGACCACATGAATACGCCATAAGTACTAACCAAGTATGAAATTTAGACGGCATCAGGGGTCAGGAACTGCTAATGTTCGAAAAGAAGGACAAGAAAGACATGAATCGTAACTTCTAGTCAGGACTGACTGGGCCTTTGAGTTGGCGGCTTCGTGTCCAAGCAACTGTATGCACAACTTCATCATCATGTGATCACAAGTTCAACAAACTGAATCTGTGGGGAGAGTCTTCATTCAGATTGTATGATTTTACCTAAAAGGACTGAGATCACCCACCCCGTTTATCCGCTTTCATTGGGTAAAGAAAGAAAAGTAAACAGATTGCGCTAAAAGAAATATTCAATAGTTTGTTGATTTATTATTTATTAATTTTGTGTCCTTCAGCCACTTTGTTTGCAACCAATTCGCACTCAAAGCCAGAGGAAGAGCAGGACTCAGTGCAGTGGGTTCCCGTCGTAATTGCTTAGAGGCCATTCAGACGGGTGCAAGCGGAGGACAAGCTAAATTCTCAGTGCATAAAGTTGTTGGAGACAACTCACAGGGATAATTTGGATTTGATTTTTCACAGGAAAAAAATTTTTTTTTTTTTTTTAAACGTTAGCATCGCTGTAAGCCTGCAGTGGTTATCCATTAAAACATAACAGATTCGACTTTGTGATCTTTATCCTCCTCTACCTAGAGAATTTAAAGCTTGGGTCATTTTCACTCTTGAGATATTCTGCTATAAACACACACACTATACGATGTGCTATATTAATGGTTTTATCACATTTACATTTCCCTGAAAGCTAAGATCCTAAATATTACAGGGAACTGTTTCATTAAATGAGCACTATACAGAAAGTAGCCGTGGCCTTGATATGATAATCATATTGTAATATATTCTCAAATATAGGCTCACAAATCACATATTGGAACAAAGAAAGAATCCTCAGTTTGAAATCCTTGTTGGTGTGTAAATATAAACCTCTGGAAACTATTCATGCGTCATGCTCCTCACACGGAAAGCCAAAATAGGAGTCTGTTTCCTGTAAAGATGATTAAAATCATGCCAGAGCTAAATTATTCAAACGAATAGAAACATTACATTTTCAGAATTTTAACATCGGCTTCAAGCCACGCTCTTGATTCTTGTCGAATAATTAAAACAGGTAGATATTGGTACAGTAATTTTACTTTCTATGAGTGTGGAGCGAGCAGACCTTTCCCCATTAGCTGATCTGCCTTTGATGTTAATTCATACTGCTGGATCTCCTTGTCTCCTCTGAGCCAAAGTAATGGATTTTGAACTAACGATCAAAGAGCCCTCAAGAGTTCTTTCTCTCGCCTTCCAGCGTGTAATCCTTCTGCATTTAAGCAGTCCATGTTGAACAAACCACTTGGTCGAATTATAAACTCTCTGCTTTTGTTTCGACCTCAAGAAACTTTTAACTTGGGACAAATACAGTTCTTAGATCAAGTGCCAGAGGGCTAATAGAAGAGGTTTCTGTTGATTTAATGTCAAAAAAAATATATATATTGCAAGACTTCAATAAGGCTGCGTGGTGGAGAAAATCCAAGATGACATGACCATATTGAATGAACACAGTCTTTCCACTTCAGTAGACGCCTCCACAGACGTCTTATTGTGTAATGAAATATGCATTCAGAGGCAGATACGTGTATTTTGACCTGTCACGTCTTTAAGACGCTGACCCCTGAAAATAATCCAGCTGATGAAACCCAATTAAAATGAGTGTGATTCACAGGTCAAAAAGAAGGTTTAAGCCGGGTGGTTAATTTGTCACTACAGCGTGTACAGCAATCCATAACAAATGCATTCACCTCCTATAGGACCTTAATGTTTTAATACCTCCCATTATGTTGAATAGAAATAATGAACCTAGCTTAATGTCCCTCGTACCAGATCCCAATCTAAATCATTTTTTAATCAAGTGAGTGCCCTCTCTAATAAACACTTGCTGGGAAGTGGTAGACTGTGCATGACCCTTGGCTGGTGGTGTATCTGTCAGTGCTTTTATTTATGCAGCCTTCTGATGATCACGCCACAATAAATCTTGGATTAAACTTTAGAGGCGCTCGCGTTAAAAAGGCTGAACTGTCACCTGACAAGGGATAGGAAGACTTTACGAGCACAGGGAACAAAACCATATAAAACGGCCCCTCATTTTATCTCTAGTGGATCGAGGGGGATGCATCAATAGGGCTATTAAGGCAGAAACTGCAAGACTGATAATAAATCAATACTTTGCCATAACTTCACTATACTAAACACTTGGGTGTCTGAACTGTGCACATAATACTTTGAATGTTTGGCCCTAAGTGCCTAAAAAAGAAAAACAACGTATGCTGGCATTACTTGAGCAAATGTCATGAGTGTAGACAACTTGCGGCTAATGCCAGGACAGGTTTCTTGGGAGCACAGACTTAAATATTTTCATGTTGCTGTCCTCAGGCGGCTTACACTCAAAGTTCAGAATTGAATATACAAAACACTAAGATATCACATCTTGCTGCGGGAGCATTTTAAAGGTGACTGCATTAAGGTCACTGTCATCACATGGACACGGTGGAGTTGCTGTCGTCATGAACATGATGGAGTCACTGTCTTTAAAGGAGTCACTACAATCCAAAATACCACCCATGAGTCATCAAAGAGTTGCTGAAAATCATCGCTCACTGATAAAACATGACTGATGTCGCAAAAAAACAACAACAACAAATATTACATTTGTGTGTAAATGTGTTGATATTGTCATGTTGCGAGCATGCAATGCAAGCGCCCTTAGAAACAACACCTAAGAGATAATCCGTCACATCACCGGGCTCCTCGACTGTTTTGGCATCATTTCCTCTTTAAAAAGGTCACCGTCAAAAGGTGTAAAAGGTCCTGGCTCTGTCAGACAGTCGGGATGAAATGTGTAGGGCACATAAGTAGGTTCAGTTTATTAAATTTGACCAGCATTCTTGCATCGTGCACCTTACCACCCACCGAACAGATTACGCAATGCCGAAATCTAGTCAAGCATTAGGTTATATTTGGAAGCAAATTGTTAAAGAGCAGGTGTGAAGTGTTGAGTGGCAGGCGAGCAGAGAGAGGGGAGGTAAAAGCTGTGAAGTGCACAGAGCCAGAATCTCACACAAACATCTTACAAAAATGTTATTTGGATAAAATCCTGACAAGCAACGGAGCAACCAAGCTGCGGTTTCCAACAGCACAGGAAAGGAGACATTTGAAAGAAAGTTGTCTCGGCTCAGCAGAACATTGTGAATGTGTACTATGTGCGTTCCTTTCTGCTGTCCCACCCTTTACACATTTCAGATCCTCCTGTTATCATCAATACCACTCAAAGGCTTTTACACGTTTGTGAAAAAGCAAAGGGGTCCCAATTTAAATTGCGTTACGTAATTAAAATCAAATGGAGTTAGGTAATCCGAGAATGATACATTTTTTGTTCTCACACATGCAATTAACTGGACCAGAGATGTGCGAAATTATTCAGCATCTTCGCAACACTCATGCGTCGACTGGTGCAAATTGTCTCCCGCATTGAGACACATGGTGCTTGGTAGCTGGAAGAAAGCACTGGCTCATTGCAGATCCCGCCACTGTTTTCCAGTCAGCCTAAAATGGAACACCCTCGTGCTATTCATCATACGCTACTCAATTATGAATGTCTGAAAACTTGAACGTGCTGCAGTAATATATTTGCAGGGGATAAGAGGAGAAGGAGCTGTGCCCGGAAAGCCAGAGCAAGCCATGTCGCCATTAGGATGCAGAATGGATTCTTTGGGAGGCCGACTTTGAAATAAAACCCTCTCTCATCACTAAAATATGGGCGCATTCACAATAAATACAAATGACACTCATCCACAGTATCTTATGTTATTGATTTAACAGTCTTAAGGAAGTATGCAAGCATACCATGAAGTACTGCTTAGCCGGGGGGGGGGGGGTGACTAATAATGCATTTACAGCTGATGTATAATGGTACTTTCTGCCCTCTGGTTAATTTTCTTTTTGATGCCTTAACATATGGCTAAATAATCAAGGCAGACTTATCATTCCAGTCATTGTCCTCGTGCACGCCCAACTAATAATAGTGAATCAGCCAAAGCCACTGGGGTTCCCAGACTTAATTACCCAAGCTCTCTTTGTCTAAAGAAGCTCAATGGAAGATCTAAAGCAGCCTTAGATGTGTCTGATCTGATCTTCTAACTGTGATGAGATTTCACTTCCTTTATGACGCTAATTACTGAAATTAGATCTCCAACAGAGAAGTCTACTGTATGGAACCGCAATAGGCAGCCTCCTTATCTCCACAGCTGTAGTCGAGCCGCTTTGTTGTGGGGCACAAGCCTTCGTTTCTTTGGTTCACGCCCGTTTTCTCTGGCGTCAGAAAGGCTGGTCCTCGCTTGTTATACAATATGTCAAATGGTGATTTTTTTTTCTTCTTCTTCTTCTTCTTCTTAAATTCTGTTGTTTGCCTTTTTAATGCATCCCTTTTGCTCCTCGCTGGCTCAGATTTGCCCTACTTTCCAATAGAAATAATAAGAGGAAGGACTGGTACTCGGATGTGAATGGCTGTGGCAGTCCTTGACCTGAGGTAGCAAAAACCTTGCCACTAGCTCAATCATAGGGTCTCGTTATCTAGTACATACATAATTAAAACCCGAAAGCTCCTTCTTCAGAACAGGTTCGTCCTTGGACGTTTAATATTTTAATAAGATGCTCGGGCGGCCAATCGTGGGCTTGTTCCCGGCTGAGTTTGAAGAGTGACCGAATGTTTCTTGCCAACATTTGGTTTGAAAATAGTTGTTTAATTTAACAATTACACACTAATCTGAGTTGCGATAATACTCTAAGGTTTACCAATTAAAGAGTTACACTGCTTGGTGGAATGAATTGTCAAAACCCACAATAAGATGTTTCCTTTCTTTGCAGTTTCTCCAGCCCTATAGAATAGAGTCAAGATCTCCAAGTACACACTGAAAAAGCATACTGTCTATAGTTTCACTTCTGGTTATTTCGTCCATAGGAACCAACCAGCTGTGTGAAAAAGTTCTTTACCCAGCTCATTTTGCTCGAGCCGAATCAAGAGGCAGGCTCAATTTATTAGAAATTCAAATGAAATTTACCACAGGCATTTGAGAAACCAGCTACCAGCTTTGCCATCAGCCAACACTGTAATTTGTCAAACACATTTGGCAAAGCCAGCAGGGAGATTTTTGTTTTCTTTGAGGACAGGGCCCTAATTACAATGACTCTGCTCTGGAAAATGGCACACGGATAATGAAGCAGCACAGGGAGAATAGCAAATAGTGGCCTGTCTGCAAAACACACCCAGTTCAAATTTTTGGACATCTTATTCTTAAAATGCATTCGGATCCGGAACATTTGGAGTTCATTCTCAAATGGCGATCCATCTTTAAAAAAACATTTGAACTTTTTTTTTTTTAAACCAAAATCAGACCGAAAAACAATTTCATTATTTGATAATTGATTAAATGCTGCTCTCAACAGTCCACAGCTTTCTCCGAGCTGCTATACGCAGTCATTATTCACAGACACACTTCATTCAGCTGTAGTGATGCTTGGATGGGAGTGAGTAAGATACACTCCACATAGATTTAATTCTACAATTTAAAGGCAGGCTTGGGGCAAGCATGTTCTGAGAAGTTTACTCCAACTCTAGATGGTTTGTTTCTTAAGTTTGGTTACTTTTGGCAGGTAAACAGTGGAGGTCGGGTTGAGGTCGTGGCGTAAGACCACTGGAAACCGCATCTTGCGCCTTCTGGATTATTATAATTGGGCAAACGGACGACCTCGACGATCCCAACATGTCATGTCAGGTTCATGTCAGTTATGAAATTAAATAAACCAACATTTACATTCCTTAGAGTTGTATAAACAGTGAAATGGAAATATTATCACAGAATCTGGTCTGAGCAGCCTGGGCAAATATTCATATGTATCCTGACATTATTTCAATCAATCATGTGCATTTTCATTGAGGACAATTTAATGTTTTCTTCTTTTGCTTTGCTAGGAGAGACAACAGCTAAATATAATATATGTATTTGTTTCTTTATGTATTTACAAGCAAGCTATAGCATATATGTAATAAAAATGTGTCACTGATGTATGGTTACCACAGCTGACTTACTATCCTAGATACCAATAATGTCTTCCGCAGTAGAACAATTCTGAAAATTGATGGTATCAATACCATTTCCCCTTTACTCTGGGATTGAGTCGACGCTGTTCTTTCCCGAGCAAACACTGTCGGTCTGAAATGAAAGTGTCCCCGCTGAAGAGGTATCAAGGGGAAGAGGGTGTCTCCTCCTCCAAGTGGAGACAAGTTATGCCTCAGCGCTGTGTCTCATCGCTCTGCGCCGCCGTGACCCAACGCCTGCAACCTCGGTGACACCGCTGTGTCCCAGATCTTTTGCTGAAAGCTGTTGGTTGACATTGAGCTACGATTGAATTAAGTTGTTTGGGTTCTGGGTTGACATGTTCAAAGGATTAATGCCGTTAGCAGTCAGCAGTAGTGGTACGCCATTTTATCCATAGGCAGTTTGTCCCATTGTCTTCAAATATGAGCCAGGGAAAGTCATACATACATTAAACTTTGTAATGTTCATTCAAAAAATAAAAAAGATATGTAGGGATAAGGATCGTCTTTGGGATTTGAACATTGTCCAAGATTAACAATTGAGAGAAAATATAAATAAATACATGAGGTGACAAATAATTAAATACTTACACTACATGAAAACTGACAAAAATAAACATGTAACTGCTAAATAATAAATAGATGGATTAGAATAGATTACGTCACCCTACTGTAAAGAATCAGGGATTCCAACATTAAACTAAGGCAAGGCACATTACATTCAATTTTAATTTATTAATAATAACGAAAAGTTGATGAACGGGAAAAGAGGCAAAACTATCTTAACATTGGCAAAGGCATAAACTACATCCACATTAAGCTGATGATGGTCGTCATCTGTCGGCCCGACCTCGTCAACCGTCTCTCAAACACGGACCAATCTGTACCTCAGACCAATCACGAGTGGTGATTGTGAGCCAACACGGGTACAGAATCATGACTAAAAAAAAAAATACAACACCCCACTCTAATTATCAGGACACATTCATCACAGCTCCTCGATTTTCATTTAATTAAAAAAAAAGAAAATCACCAAAACTGCCCACACACGATGGAGAGAAATGAAAAGGTTCCAAACTCCCGGGCAGACGTTTATGGCAGGAGAACCAGGCCGAAGTCCTCTGATTGTGTGCTAACACCAACAGCAGGAGACAAAGTGACTGATTGCAATTTGCTTGAAATGAGTGCCGAGTAACAGAGAGCAAAATGTAGAGGGGGGGGGGAGTAGATGCAGCAATAAGACAATAAGGAAACCTTGCAACGGAATCACAGGAAGTCAGAGATGGAAAGTGGAAGCGGTTGCCAGCTTTATTGCAAGATTTACTTATTTACTTTATCTGACTGTCATACACTCCATCCACAACAGCTACAGTTGTGTTCAAGAGGGTTGGTCACCTGATGCAAGTGCTTTCCTTGACAGACAAATATACCAACAACGTTGAAGGTAAGCTGCTTTTTTACAGTGTGTCCAAACGTCGACATCAGCTGTTGACTGTTCAGAAAAGTGGACGCAGGTTCCAGGGCTGTAAAGTGAAGCCAGTGCTGAAGTGTCTCAAGCTTGCATTCTATCTAATGACCATCAGGGGGCGAATTCATTAGCTCAGTACACGTTTTCCTAATGAGTTTATGGTCTCATCTGCTTGTTTCAAGTGTTCCTCAATACGATATGATGTTGATTTTTTTTTTTTTTTAAACGATGGTCCCACTTAGAGGAAAACAGACCATAAAGCAGGGGATGTAAGTTGGGGAGGGGCAACCCTGTTGCTAAAATAACGGTACCACACACACACACACACACACACCTGCCAGAGAAAGCACAGAACTGGTCAGATCCACCCCTAAAACGGCCTCTGGGCGATGCCTCTGTGAGCTGCACTCATCATAAAAGTACGCATTCAAACCATGTGTGCATTTTTGCTTTGACGCATTCATACAGTCAGGCAATCATGTAAAATACGCTGTTGAATGAAATGAATTGGAATAATGTCACATTAAAAGAAATAAATAATGTAAGAAAAAAAAATAGATTAAATTTGAATGATGGAGGCACATCTGACAAAGGTTGTTGTTCAAGCTAAACCAGCAATTATAAGTTTGTGCTCTCCGAATTAATTAGAGAGAAAAATCCACTGCTTTCCTCTCCTGGCTTGTCAGGTGGCTTTTTTTTTTTTTTTTTTTTGGGGGGGGGGGGGGGGGGGTTTCTGCAGCTTCCAAAGGCATCTGGCACGAGCTGACTCTTCTCTTTTTATTATAAATCAACAAAGCAGTCAACGGTGTTTGATTTTAGCACAATCTGTCATTAAGAACTGACAGAACTCAAATGCATGCACTGGAAAGTTCGCGAAAAGGTTTGTGAAGTAATGAGCAATGAATAACAAAAGGGACGCATAACCAGCTTTTGATTTGCACTCAGCCTGAGAAGGAGGCAATCAAATGCTGTAAGGCAGTCGCCGCTTTCTGAAACTGCGCCAGCACCACATATGCTATGGAACAAGCATGAATGTCTCATCTACCAACTGCAAATAATCCGGAAAGGGGGAGGAAAAGAAAAAAAAAAAAAAAAAAAAAAAAGCTGGCAAAGTGACAGTTTGAGGAAACCCAAGCTTAGCGTTGCTATTTATATCCCCCCCTCTGCATGCAAAAAAAAAATACAGACACCTTTATCATAACGCTGTATGATAAAAACAACGTGACAGTGATGCAGATTCATTGGTATTTTTAGTCCTCAGCGCTCTTTGTTGCGTCTTCACAGAGGGTGTCCACACACGCAGGGTGTCCACACACACAGGGTGTCCACACACACAGGGTGTCCAGGCAAGTTGCGGGATGCAACATGGAGTCTGCAGACAACCTCTGCTTTTCTTTCTTCATCGAATCCATTATCCTGCAGCAAGCCGATATAAAAGGATTGTGTTCACAACAGCAAGGTTTATTACTCGTCAGGAAATGCGGCCAGTGTGACATGTTTGTTCACCTAGTTTTCACTTTCATTACATGTAGTTGTCCACTTAGTTTGCTAACTACTCCCATCTCGTCTCCGCACTGGATTCTTTTTCCATGTAGTCAATAGCAACAAAGCATTGAATATTTACAACACCAGATATACAACTGGGAATATCTCTCAAATCTCACAGGAGGATACTTTGCACAAAAACACACCACTGATTTCCCCCCCCTTCCTCCTCACAGCTACACAACCACTTTTCCCGCCACTCATTGGCCCATTGTGATCACAGTGTGCTTTTCTGTGGGGTTCAAACTTTCTTGGAAGCGCTCTGTGACTTCTGAGTGTCAGTAACACGACGGGGTGCCAGATAATGCCCGGTCTTCTCAAACGCTCCCCTTCCAATATAACTTCACTTTGAAGTCCAGTCAAGGGATCAAGCAGAACATTTTAAGTAGTTAATCCCTCATTTTTAGTCAAACGCAAAAGTATCCACTTAATATTTACCGCTGAGAGGTTTCTAATTGTCCTGCTTACTAGTTCAAACTTAAAGCACCTTTTTTTTTTTTTTTTTTTTTTTTTTTTTTTTTAAATGTGACCACTAGAGATATAGAGAATCTCGCTCTAGTGGCCATATAGAAATCAGTATGTTGAGAAATTGAGGAAGGGTTGCAAAATGCTTTCAAATGATATAATTAGCATCTTGTTTTTTGTTTTTTTTTTTAGTTACTGCAAGGTCACAGTATGGTTGTGTAATTAAATCTGCTGTCCATAAAGTTTTTGGGGAAAATTATGCAAATAAGATTTTAATTATTGCCCATTCTGAGTGTCATCAAAGTGCCTGTGTAGAAAAGAGAACAGAATGCCTTCAACGGCCCCCTGTGTTGTTCCCCAGCTGCATTTCCTCTCATAAAATAGAAAAATTGAAAACTTAAAAAAATAAAGGATAATGAATGGAATTAGTTCCAGTTCGTCACTATTGCAGAAACTTCTTTTCCACATATTAGCATCACGACGACTGAAAATAACTCATGAGTCACTTTAACACCCACTGGCTCACTGAACTGTGAAGACAATACCATTTAATTTCTTCATTAACACTCAACGTCAATACACTTATTAAAAAAAAAAAAATTTTAGAAAAATCTCCATTTAAAATGGAAATTTTTTATAAAACAGACTGGTGATTTTTTTTTTTTTTTAAGTTTGCTATTTGCAATACAGTTGTATTTACTGTCAAGAAATTTTGATATTCAAAGTTAACAAGTATTAGTTTGGCTTCAATCTTAAGGAAATTGTGCATCTTGTTGTGTGCTGTACCAATCTGATCTGTCATGTTTCAAACAGAGCTACAATGTGGCTTCAAGCAACGTCTGTGCTCAACTTACTTTTTTTTTTTTTTTTTTTTTTTATTCCCCCCTTTACATGGCAGATGTGTGGGCAGATGCCCTGAATGCATTTATAGACCACAATCTCTGGTCAATTCAAGGT
Source organism: Rachycentron canadum (assembly GCA_038496675.1). NCBI lineage: Eukaryota > Metazoa > Chordata > Actinopteri > Carangiformes > Rachycentridae > Rachycentron > Rachycentron canadum. The sequence goes on along the minus strand of CM076667.1, from coordinate 17,832,907 downwards.
ACACGGGAAGCTACTCAAGCCTGAAATTATACAGTTCAAGGGGCACTGATTGTGGCTACACACTAGGAAAGTCAAATATTGGCAAAGGCTGCCATCCCTGTTTAAGGGAATTACACATCTGGGTGGGGAATTAAAAGTTAACGCAGGAGATGCAAAGGCTCTGATGACTGGGGCCTTGATCAAATATTGATTGTGCGGCACAGTAGGGAAGGTGAAACTGCTGAGAGATCCTAAATCTATACAATGGAATTTGCGAGGACGTGGGGACCCATTATTTAATTATCATTTCCTCGAGTGAGATCAGCTCTCCAAGTCAAAGCCGTGACAGCTCCCGTTGAAAAGAACCTGACGGAGGAAGCTCGGACTTTAATTTGCAACTTTTCTTTCATTTCCGCATTACTGGTTCGCTCTGAAAGCGCAGTCGATTCAATCCCTCTACAGCGAAGAACACAGGCCTATTCCAGCAGGAGTAATAGGCATTGGTATTGGGATTTATCACCAGAGACAGAGTGTAAAGTGTAAGAAAATGCCTACTTCTGAACTGCTTAGGCAACCATTTAAGGGAATTTGGAATTTAAATCAGAGCACTTTATTGTTAGTGAAAGTCGATTTACCCCATTATATCCGTGCTAGCCCATGTAGTGTGTTGCACGTGCTTTCCTCCAACCTTGTGTCTTTTTATCTGGGATCGTACGTCGATGAAATGTCAACGCTGTGATTAGAAGTCTAATTTTTTTTTTTTTTTTTATGCATTTCTATCTGCATGTTTTTGAATATGAGGGGCCTGCTGACTCACAGCTGGGTCTCAAATACAAATTTAAAATGTTCGGGAGGAAGCTTTACGAAACTGTCATAGCTTACCCAAAGAGGAGTATTATGAAACATTACTGTCGTGCTTTTTCGGCCACGCCTACAAACTCGGAGACTTATTTAGGGTAAACCAGCGATTACACTGCCTGCATGTTTTTACTCCACGACAGATGGGCAGCAAATGGGTCTGTTTTCCCTTTGATGACACTCAAGCAAAACAGGATTTATGTCTCTGCTCATCAGATCAGGAGAATGAGTGGAAGAGGAAACCAATCGAGGTTTGGCTAACAAGGCTTAAGTGAAGCAGAAGCAGAGGATCTTGCAGCGAGAGCATACTGTAAACCAACTGTTCAACTTAAATTTCAATTAATTCATCTTTTGTCGTTTTTTCCCTTGTGTTGCTTTCTTTTTAATGCTCGGCATGAATGAAAAATGGATGAAAACTCCCACATTTAACATATTTTGTATTCTCAATGTGGCCATGTATCTATATATGCATGCAAAAGTATGCCAGACAAATATATCAACAGAAGCAAGCCTTAAGCCCTGCTCTCACGAGACCTTCATTATGTGGGGACCTCAGGTAACTAATGAACTATCAACAACCTCTGTGGTTTGTGAATTATCACATCACACAATAAAAATTCACAAAAACCACCAGTGCCCTGGATGCAACCGTTTTCCATTTGTCACTTGATGATTTTATATGACAAAATGTCACATTTGTCCTGGAAATATATTCAAAACCTTCCTTCCTTTCACAACCACTACAATTTTTCATATCAGCAGAGACACAGAACCAGGACATTGGTTCAGTGAAAAGTAAATGTTAGAGCATTGCAATCACTAAGTTAGCATGCCTTTATCATTATCCATAAAAATATCTTTAACTTAGACGTGTCAGATTCAAATCAGATTTGAGGACGTGGACTCACCACAATTATTTTTATGCAATTTTCTAGCGTCACGAAAGGTTCAGCAAAGACCATGAAAACACGTAATGCATCAGAATAATAAAAATTAATGTTATTAGGGATGACATGAAAACAGACATGTCAGGACTAAATGGATGACAAAATTCTGGCAATGTGACAGCCCTCGTTTTCATTCTTCCAGGATCGACAGGGGTAGTGAACTAACCTTGCAAGTGACACCCAAATTGAAGAGAAGAAGAAAGAGGAGGCAGACACAGTAAACAATAACAACAATGTGTGGAATGGCAGCAGGCATGATAACATTAAGACTGGTGAATGGAGATATTCTGTATTTGAGGCGGATTAGTGGGGACAGGTTACAGCAAGTGTGCGAACAGCGCTACAGAGAATTTCAAATGAAAGGAGGAAACGCCATAAACTCCATCTAAGCAGCGCAACAACTGGCATCCGGGTGTGCAGACACAAATCAAATGTATTGTGCGAGTGTCCCCGTCTGTACTGCTATAGTGGCTGTGGACCGCTCACTGTGTTGTTTTGTCATTAAAGGCAAAAGAGGGATGTGATTACTACAGCCACATTTGGAGCACCTGGGCTGGGCGCTCGCACGGCACAAGGCCATAGGCCCACATTACAAATACAGAAATTTATCACCATTGCCTTTCTTGTAGATACATTTTTACAACAATACATATCATTTTCCATGGTTCCGATACAATTCAAGAACATTATTAGGCTCAACGATATTATACGATTCAATGTCTTCTAATCAATACAGTAACTTTTTTTTAAGCTGAAAAATTCAACCAGTGTGACTGTGAAATAAATACCTGGATACTGGACAGCGCAGGTGAGGATTCCTTTTTTTTTGTGAGGGAATCAGGGGTAAATTAATTATAGATATAAACAAGTAAACACAACGAATAATGACAAATACAATCATCTTTTATTGCATGCAAGTATAACCAACATTTCTTCAGGTTGAATGCACATGAGGTGAACCTGCTACTTCTATTCTCACTCGTCCTTGAATATTTTTATACAATGTGCAAATTCTTAGTATCGATACAATTGATTATTTACCTTGGAAATCGATTTTAGATCGAGATGCCTCCCTTCCGATCTATAAATCGATGTAGGTGGATCGTAGCGATATAAATCCATACATCCACGTAGCCGCTGAATCATGACACCCCAACTCATTCGTCATGGACTAGGAGCCGGGTTATGACAACTGTTTGTTGTTTGTGGATTGTGACAGCGGGGATCTGTTTGCAAAGGCTAACATTAGCTTGATTACATAAGCTGAGAGCTCACAACATGAGTCTTTAAATGAATACTTTCACACCATGGCCCCGTCACTTTGTTTCTTCCACTCAAGGAGTCATGTGTAGGTTTTTTTGTTTTTTTTTTCGCTGCGTTATAGAAATCGGTATTGAGACACAATAGCGACAACCAAAAACACTACACTTAAGGGGTTTAATATCTATTCTGTGGGAACAGAGCCCAGTGACCAACACCATGCAGGCAGAAGTCAGCTTGCATCCCCCCCCCCCCCTTCTTTGTGGTGGATGAAATCTTAGGGGTCAAGTTGTCAATAAAAACAAAGGTCAGGGTAAAGCCAATAACACAATAAACAACAATGATGTCTAGAGGCCTTTGGATGAAACTGCCAATCTAAAACACACACTAGAAGATGCAATACTTCACTATCATCAGTTGCCTACTCCTCCTATTGCAGGGACCTTGCATTGTGGGAAATGTTTCAAAAGGTTTGTCGCTTTAGTCATTATTTCCCTCGTAATACAAACTTGAAACCAGCTGCCAGTCCAATTTCAAAAGGGTGGAAAAAGTAAAACGCAACTCTCGCAGGAGTCCTGAATTGTCTTCAAAGAGAAAGAACTTACCGCTGGCACACAACACTTATTACAGTTTATGAAATATCCTTACCCAAAAGGCTAAGATGTCAATCCTGCCCTTCCTGTGAACTGAGCCCTAAAAGAGTAAATGCATGAAACAGATAAATAAGTAAACACACACTCAGCTTTATATTCTCCGTCTGTATACACCCACCTCCTTTCATATTGTTGGGACGAGCTTCAAGAATGGTGAAAAGATATACCCTTCCAGACTTCAAAAGTGCATTTGATATCCCAAGCTGGACATTTGGTGCATAAATAATAGATTGTGTGATTTTATTATTTAAAAATGAATGGATGTCTTTTCTTCAAGTACTGCTCCCATTTCATCACCTTTATGTGCAAGCAGGCCGAACACCAGGAAGGCAACATGGGGTGTAATAAAGGAGAAACTGTCAAAACAGCACGATCTGGCCTCCTTTATTTTTTAAAGCCCTCCATTGCTATATGTTATGAGAGACATAATGTATTTGTTCCCAACTGCTGCGGGAGAGGGAAGTGATCAAAGGGCAGTAATGGCTTTTTCTGCACATATGTAAATGGCTGGCCCACAGTTCACCTAAGTCAACCATTATATTTTCAGTAGGAAGAAAGAAAAAAAAAAAGCCCCCAGCAGCTATGATCTGTTTATTTTCATATTCCTATTACAATTCAGTGTCCATCTTTATGCATGTGCCTCTTGAGGAAATCAACCACACGCCATGCTGTATTCGACTTATAAGGCAAGTTGTTCCCTTCAGTTTACTGGTAACTGATGAGAGCCCATCAATGTAACAGTGTGTAAGTACTGGAGCAAAAGGGTTCAAACATTATGCAAAACAGCACACCCCTGAAAAATACCATACATACTAAAGGCTACACAATATGAAAAGAAAATCATTACTTTGGCAGATATTGCATCGGTTGGAATGATCCTTTTTGCATTTCATTATCAGTGAAATAAAATCCACGTCTGAAAAGTGAAAGCAATGCTCAAGCGCCTTGAACCTGCGTTCTATCTAATGACCAGCTGACCTCTTCACACTGGTTTGTATGAAGAGGTCAGATTGTATCGAAGTCTATGGGATTGTGGCCCCAATTGCCAGCATCAAGTCTTCTTCACAACAACAGGATGTTCATTGTGCAAGCGGCAGCTCGCAAACCAATGGGTGACATCGTGGTGGGTTGAAGCTCGAGTTGTTCCAAACAAGCATCTTCCCTTCTATCTGAAAAAAATTAAATGCTTTAAGGCGCTAACAGTGCACAATGTTTTGACACATCCTTTGTTTTCATTTTATTTCTATTAATTGTGCAGCCCTAATACATACATACAGAAAGGTAGGCTGAAACAATAAGATTTACAAGACTTATGTTTGATAGGGACAGTGGAAAGAGACAGGAAACGGGGGCGAGAGAGAGTGGGGGGTTGACATGTGGTAGATGATCTGTACGGTCGGGAATCGAGCTGATAAAGCCCTGCTCAGGGCTCGGTGTGCCCATACGGTGCAGACTGGAATCACTCAGCCACTTGGGTATTAAATCTATTGTTTGAAGGGCTACAATTGAGGTTCAGTTTACATGTAAACATGCTTGGTAAGGCTCTGTCATTTGGCCTACAGCCACAGAAAATATTATTCCACAGGACTTTTACATTCTGCTGTATGTCTGATTATTTGCTCCCTTTATTTGCCCGAGTAAGTATTGAGTGCCCAGTTTGCAGCTTCTACCGAGAAGCACTACAGAAATTAACCAGGTGAATTTTTTTTTCTCTCTCTCTCTTTCTCTCTGATGTGGACGATGCAATCAGCCAAGAAAAAGTCACCTGAAGTCACCACACAGCCTAATTCTGAAGTACAGTTCACACTGTTAGTGGAGCGAAGCGAGTTACAAAAGAAGTGAAGTGCTGTGAAGTTCAAACAAAGGGTCTGGGAACATTTTTACTCCATCAGAGCAGAACAGGAAAAAAAAAAGTGTGTGTGTGTGTGTGGGGGGGGGGGGGGTAGTTGTGCTTGAACACATGCCCATAGTTTGAAATTATTTTTGGACATTAGAATGAAATCAATCAGCCAGTGCTGTGGATTTGCATGTTTCATGTTTTTTGTTTTTTGGGGTTTTATTTTCAAACCGCACTGGATCTGCTTTTACTTTCATATATTTATTATATATTTACCAAAATGATCAAAACTTCTCCTCTCCTCCAACCTTCATGTCTAGCTCCTAATTCTGTCCCAAAACCTTTGTTCGCTGCTTCTTTTTAAGTAAAACTCACCTACTTAATAACTCACTGATACTTACTTCAAATACATTTAAAGAAAAAAAGAAAAGAAAAAAGATTTGTCATTTACTACCAACAAGCATATGAACCACTAATTTATTTTAGCCTAAATCATTATTAGAGGTGAAACAATTGCTCAATTAATCACAATGAGAATTAACCAATTGATAGCAATTCATCATCGGCATATTCTTTAACCCTTTAAGACCAGATGCGGCGTAGTGCATGATCATGTTTTTAAGGCATGACCAATGAAATGCATTGTGATTGGCTGAAATTAATTGTGTGTTTCATTCGCTTTCTCTGGGGTTTTTAGCCTCATTAAAGTTTTTAAGGTCATGTTTCGGACCCGAGCGAGAGTAATATTGAAGCAGATTGCAAGACAACACAGCTAAAACAGCGACTTAAAAGATTCAGACACTGACTTCAAGCTGCTAAACAGCTAGTCAAGACCCAGGGTGAGAAGAGGAGAAGGAGGTAGAGGAGGAGGAGGGGGGGGGAGAGTCGGATTGGCAGGCCACTATCACCACTAGCTCGAAGTAAAGATTCACCTGATGCAACGCTGTCACTAAAACATGAAATCAAAGCATGAGACCTAAAACCTTTGCCTTTACCAAAAATGGTAATCAACATAGAAAAAAGAAAAATCAATAAACCTTAAGAAGAAAGTTGACCTGAACTGTGAGCGTTGACACACGTTTTTCCAGTCATATTCAGGTTCCAAGCGAAAGCCAATCATTATGAAAGTCAAAAGGTTTAAGCTCTCAGAGGGTTTTTATTTCATGTTTCTTTCTGCTTCAGAGGCTGAGAAATAGTTTTAGTGGACGTCAAGTTTTTCAGAAAACCCTCAGGTTTTAGGTTGTTTTCAAACAGTTCTTAGGTTTTCGAGCCGTTTCTTTTTGGAGGACGCCTCAGGTCTGAATGGGTTGAACAAAATGCTAACAATTCAGGGCCGTTCAAACTTTTGATTCACCAAGGAAATGACCAGCAGATGACTGGATGACGGTACCATAAGCTGCAGTGGCTCAAATGTACGAAACAACAGTGTCTGGAAGTTGCCATAAACAAAGGTCATTTTTATTCCTTATTATCGTGACACCACTTATTTCTTCTTCTCTTGCACTTATTTCCTCTTCTTAAGGACCTTCCAGGACCAGAGTTCCTCCCTTGAACACTGTTGAATTGACACATTCTGGCCTTCCTGACAGAGAGCAATTAGTGAGCGTAAGGTTGAACAGCTTGAGGCCTACGGCTGCCAACTCTACTCTTTAGTGCCTGTTGGAAGAAGCCATTTGATAATGATCCCGCACTCAACATCACCATAAGCTAAATCCAATAATGACCAGACCCCTCGCCAAGCAGGCTGGACCTTTTTCGTGACAGGTCACAGCAAAGTATGTGCTGAAATGCTGTAAAATGACAATCATCCTTCAAGCCCCACTATAAGGTGTTGGGCACTGCGCCACATAATAAGCCCCCAGCAGCGGATTCACAGCAGAATCAATTTATTTTGTCTACTTACAAAGTAGTGTGTAGCTTATTTTTTTTTTTGTCTAAACAGAAAAACAAGTGCAGATTAAATTCTTCAAGTTACTAAAGCATTCAAGCAGGAAGTTCATTATTTGTTGCGTACAAGCCTGTTGATGTTTGTGAAGAATGTCTGTGATTTCCCTTGCCAACAACACATAAAATACAGAACATCTAAAAACTTGATTTTGTTTGGTAAAAAGAGAAAATTGAAAAGGCCCCTGCATGTAAGAAGATCACACACTGTATTGCCTCAAAGAGCTTGATTCTACTCAATATCCAAAGCCTGTTTCCTTCCTTTTTACTGTGATGCACAAATATGCATCGGGATATAAAAAAAATAAAATAAAATTTAAAAAAAAAAAAAAAAAGTACTATGAATTATGTCCACAGCCAAGCACCGTATCGAATGATATTCCACTATTAGCTAACACATTCAGAGGCAACAGCAAGTCCCCGGAGCCTCTGGTGGAGATTACACTAAGAAATGGGGTGGCATTTTTAGCAAGCACCCATCCCATTGGTAGCATTTTTTTTTTTTTTTTTTTTCCCCCCCTCCCAGTTTTCCCTGCAGAAATTGTACGAAGAAAGAGCATCTCTTTACTTAATTTGCCGCACATGTTGACCACCGATAAACCGTGCGCGGCTAATGGCTTGGACAACTCGTTTAGCAGATCTAATGCTAAATGATGCAAAGAGGGGGGGCAGCATGGGATGCCATGCGCTTTGAGAAATGTGTTTTGGCATGTAACAGGCACAAGCTTTTACAGTCACAAGATGTTGCTCGATATATATAAAAAAAAAAAAAAAAAAAAAAAAACTGGCAGACTAAGTCACTGGAAGAACTGGCTGCAATCTCTCTGATGCGTTTATGAGTCGTACTAATGAAATACAGCAGGTGATTCAAGTTTATGAAGCTCAGTGTGCATTCCCAAAACTTTAGGGTCCCTTATTATTCTTGGCGAGAACAGCTCCTGAAGGAGAAGACAATCATTTGCTTGTACTGGTAACATAATTCCTAAATAGCCGGCGTCTCCCGCTCTGTTCATCTGCCACTCCGTGCGCCCGCACACGTGTGTTGTGCGTTTGTGCGTCTGCATGAAAACCAATCCAGCTGAATATTCATTTAAGCCCTGCTTGCCAAGAACGGCGGATGCAGCAGCGCTACAACAGCATCATTCTGGCTTTAATGACACAGTGCCAAATTAATTAGACTGACAGCAATTTATTGACCCAATTTTGAAACGGAGTTGCTGGAATCATCTTCAGTAACAAATTAGGCTGCTGCAGAGCTACCTTGTATGTTTGTAATATCAAGGCTACTCACCATAACAACTGTTTCGATCTCATTAGTATGGGGGTGGGGGTCCTAAAAGCACCTGTAAAAGTATTCTGACAACATCTTTGGTTCAAAAACATCTGGGAACCTGCATCCATCTGCAACTCTTACTTCACTGGAACATTTTAAAATGTTGTGCTTCTGTGTCCACAAAATCTATTGTGAAAATTAAATTATCTGTGTGCGTCCATTTTGTGTCTCTGTCAACATGCGAGTCGTACATGTCTATTTTTCTACAGAGGTCCGTCTAGGAAAAAAGATGACTACCTGTTTAATTTAAGGGTTTAATAATAATAATCTTCCTCGCTCTCTCCCCTTGTTTCCTCTCCGCTTCCTGCCTGTGATCCAATAAAGTAAAAAAAAAAAAAAATAATAAAATAAAATCAAATCTCTTAAGGAACTGTGGTACAGAAAACACAGCTCATTTGTGTTTTATTTGTTGCACTCTTCAAAGGACCTGTTGTGTTTTCCAGCAGAGAATTCGACTGACTTCAAACGCTACAAAACAGTGTTGTCTCGTTGCATGAAAACACACAAGCTTCAGGGACATCAAACCCAGGTCCTGCTTTCAAAATACTCAGATACATCTTCGTGAAACTAGGTAACAACCAGAACTGATAACCTCTGCTCATATAGCATCTTAGTATTGTTTCCAATGTATTGAAAGGTAGCCACAGTGAGATCCCTGCTATGCCGAGTCCTCCAGCATTAATATGATGGTTTGGAGTTAAAATAATCACACTCCTAATTGACTGTTTAACTGCTTTTTAATTGTCTGCCCAATTACATACTGGACATACTGGTCAATGTCTTAATTATATTTCCTACAACCATGTTCTATGCGTGATGAAAAAAAAAAAAAAAAAAAGACAATGATAAATAATTTACCCTTTCAAAGGAGAGAGGAGACCATCTGGGACCTCAGTGCTGACATTTCTAAAACCTCAAACAATTATTCTGGTTAAACTGTGCCAAAGATCAGCCGGCGCCACGATGACCAGTCACTGTGAGGTGGAATATGTTTTAATAAGCCATGTTTTAATATTCAAATGTATTAACATCACTGTAACACTGACATTTAAAATTAAAAACGGCGCCCTCGCACTTTATCCCTGTTATTACAACACCAGCTTTGACCCGCTTAGAGGTAAATGCTGGTTTGATATTTTCGCTCAAGGACAAAAGCGTTTGTTGAATGTCAGTCACATGTGCAAACAATACCTTGGCAATCGTGACAAATTTGCCAATGTTGTGTTACATGATAGAATATCACTGGTTGAAGGGGTAGGCTTGTTGGGAGGGAAAATAAAATTCTGTTTAAACACATCTGTTGATTGGCCACACCATGGGAATTCAGGGAATAATAACCCTGTGAAGGCAGTGGGAGAGAGCTGGGCTAAATCTGTGCTGTGGACAAACAGGAAAGCCGTTTCTCTGGCATCGTTCTTCCTTCGGAGATTACATGTCTCTCGTTTTCATCATAACATCCAAGTTGGCTTGCCACCATTAATAGGACAGACCTCTGTACTTATCCCATCACATCGCAGTGGCCAGAAAAAACAGGCCACAGCAGGGCAACTGTGTTTTCCACAATTTAACATCTCAGTACAGAAACACCGTGAGAAATTATAAAGTACATTACTTCTTTTCAAACAAGGAAACAACACAAAATCTTTCTTTCCACCACAGTGGGCTGGAGGTAAAATTATGCTGCCTGAGTGAAATACTAAAATACTCTCTAAAGGCTCAAGTGTGAGGCTGTGGGCTGCATTCAGGTAGACAGCATGAAAAGGTAATATACTGTAGCTGCAGAGCACAATTCAGAGCCTGCGGTGAGTTGAGGCAGTTTCTGCACCACAGCCCTCCTGGCTCTTCAGCCCATCCTCGTTCACTCGTTCAATATACCTCCACCTCTGCAGGCTGGAGTCCATATACTGGCCGCTTCATCTCTCCACAGTATTTAATGCGTTTCTTCCTTCCCACTCCCACTCCAAACCTTTGCCAAATGCTTGCCTGACAACACATCCCTCAGCCTTTTGCAGCAGACGAGTAATATGGGCTCATTTTGCAGCAGCCCGTGGCACTGACAGGAGTGGGCTTGTGTCTGCCAGCACTGATTACTTGCAAAGATTGCTGATCAAATCCTCAAATCATCCAAACTTTTGAGAGTGTTTTCATTCCTACCTAAAAGACATGTGACCCCATCTTTTTAGTTGCCGGGTAATTTCATTCAAAACCCGATGCGACTTTCACTCAAACTGCATGTGGGTTTTTTTTGTTTTTTCCAACAAATATTTGGAATATTATCCATGGAAATGAACGCCACGTTCGGTATCGTAAACCCTGGTCGAGAATAATTCTAGCATTATTACCGTGCTTTTATCTTGAGCTGCAGGAAGAAAAATATCATCAGAGAAGCACGCTGCGGCCTCTCTCAAATAAGCGTTTTTAATCTCTTTCATTAGGCTGGCATTACAGCTTCGAGAAACTGATTAGATGTCTCATTCCTTGTGCCTGCACTGATTGTTGTTAATGGCAACCTGTATTGCAGGGGCATTGTCAGACGGAGTGCTTGGCTCGCTCCGTTCAAGCAACTCTCTGAAACACATGGCTGTTTTAATTACCGCTCCATTCAGATCAATGCGGCATCGGTGCCGTGATCAGTATTCAGCATTTGAGTTTTCCTTAAAACTCTCTTGTCGTCGTGCCTCAGGTCTTGATTGTGAAGAGCCCGCTTATGTGGGCAGGCAGGCGTCTTCTGCTCTGATTTAACACAGCGGATGTGGACGGGTTTTCACAGCCAAACCCGACATGTCCACAAGGTAAAGAGTTGCAAAAATCTAATTCTAAATCATAATTTCTCAACCGCTTTTCAATGCACCCATAGTGGCTGATGTAGAAACATTATCGATGAAGCGTTCCTCTTGAAAATCTCGAACATGAGACGTTATGCATCAATGCCATAAATAGCTGACAGAGAACATATTTGTGAAGACGTACTTGTAATACCGGCATGAAAAACCACATCAGGGCTTATTTTGCTCACTAAATTGAATCACTGATGCGCACTGGGTTAGGGAATCTGATTAAATGCAACACTGAATAATATATATTAAAAAGGTAAAAATCCTGTTTAAGTTCATTCTCACCTACGTATTATAAGCTTGTCAAAAACAAGGTATGCTTGACCTAAATGGAACCGCAGCCAGACATCATGAGCCACAGATTTGGTGTATTTGTTACAGGATAATGCCTGTCTCTCTCCCGCTGGTAATTGCAGTGAAGTCAGACAGGAGGAGGCAGACCAGGGCTCCAGATGCTCTCTTCTGGGCCAGACCTCCCTCAGGACAGGCCGGTCTTGTCTTGAGCCATGTGATCCAGGGAGAGAGAGAGAGAGAGAGAGAGAGAGAGAGAGAGAGAGAGCGAGCGAGGCAGACGAGTGATTCCATTAGCTTAGCTGCTAATCAGAACTACACCTGGGTCCTTGTTGTCCTGCGACACATCCCCATCCATCCTCCCCCCTCCCCTTCATCCCGGTCACGCTCCAGAAAAATAATGAGGAGAATAATAAATAAATAAATTGGAAAAAAAAAAAAAAAAATCTCAGAAAATTTCTCTTCTGAGCAGGCCTCAAAAAGTCAACCCATCAATGAGGTTCACTGGAAGTTTACTGAAACACTACACACACATTACCCTGTGTAATTTGACCTAACCTGATATACTGCACTGATGATCCACGTGTATTTAGGAGTCACACCTTTCCTGATTTTTTCCACTCTTATTTGAAATTTGAAAGCAAAGAAAAAATCGTCTGGTGGCCAATTAAAGTTAATAGATAAACCAGACGCAATTAATTCGGAATTATTACTGTGCATTAGTTTGACAGTGTAAATACTCCCTTAGCTTATTAACAATTCAGAGACATAAGTCATCCCACACTGTCTTTTGATTTGTTACTCGTAACCAATAGTACGATGTTTTAATCAAAGAAGTGAGTGTGGTTCTGTCCTGTGGAACCGCTGAGGAAATAAAGCCAGTCTGGTGCCACCGCATGACATTTCTTTGTCTCCTCTTCATCAATATTTATCTTTGAACAGGCAGGTCAACGACCCCAAAAAGGCTCCAACACGGCCTCCACTTTGATAAGTTTCAAAGCACGAAGTCGGGGCGGGAGGAAATTCTGAGATTTGGGAACAATTCTTCTTCTGCGTCTTTGTTTGAAAGGTTTGCTTTGAGCTGCATTCGCACGCAATGCTAATGTTGAAATAAGCCTGAGCTAAACCCACACGACTTTGCATGTGTGAGGTGTGCCGTATATGTGAGCTATTGCGCATTTTAATAATCATTTCGACAAATGAGTTGTTGAGTGCTGATGCTGTACCGTCAAATCAGCAGTGCACCAACATGAGTGGCCAGTGACAATGTATCATGACCTTCAATTAAATGTCAGCCACTTCTTGTATGGACTGATGCCAGCTCATCCCACCCCCCACCCCCCCTCCCTCGTGTCTCTCTCTCTCTTTCTGTCTCGCCTATATGCACACTCGTGTGGGACACTTTTGTTTCCCATACAGCAGCGGGCCAGTCTGAAATGCCCTGATTGACGCCTGACTCCGAGCATCCGTTCCACCTCTTGCTTAGCGGAGTCTGTGCCAAGAGGATTAAAAATGGAGTCCTCTAGGGCCACGCCATGCCATCTGGACAGGGTTGATCTGGGAGCAGGGTTGTCAGCCAGGGCTGCTGAGTGTATAAAATGCTGCATAACTACATTCAAATACGGCTTTCAGCTTTTTGAGAATCATATTTTTCTTTTAAAAAAAATAAAAAAATAAATAAAAAGCATCATTTTCATGTGATTCAGTGTTCCTCTTTCACACATCGCTTTCTCTTTATATTGCTTCCTCTGAGGAGTGGAAGCAGATTATTTATATTCATTTGATTTTTTTTTAATTTCTGTTGACTACTTGATTTTCACAGTCTGCTGTCATATTACAAGAGAAATGGGAAATGGGCTGGAAATGGGGGAGTCTTCAGTGTAAAATTCCACTATGATTTCAAATTTGTTGCTTCCTATCTTTAGATAAAGAGCCTCGCGCTGTCAAGCACTCCACTATTATTTTGCATTTTGATGGCAATGGCACCTGTCCTGAAAGTTTAACTACATAAAGAGAAGGGAGGGTGGTATATTTTTACAAGCAATTCTAGAAAATGTGAGTGTTCAACAATTTTGACGGTGCTGAAAATAAAGCCGGGGTTTTCACTTGGACAAAAAGTGTCGTTTTAAGAGGAGGGAAGGAAAAGAAAAGGGGTTTTTGTTTCTTTGGGAGCCCTGTCCATCTTCAAGACAGTCGAAATGAAATATAGAGAGGACTAAATGCTAATGCCGCAATAACCTTTTCCATAGAGTGATGTGTGCCACCTTTGATTCCCCCACCATATCAAGGTCTAATTTTAAAGGTTAAAGCTGGTGTTTGCTCCTCAATATGCCAGGGAGAGACAAGATGACATCTGTGTTCTGCATGACCAAGTAAGGCAAGTAGCAGTGCATTAAATCATGCAAGACATGAAAATAAGGGAATTTAGGTCACCGTCAGCAACAACTGCCAGACTTCAGAGAAACCCGTAAAGTTTTGATGTTTAGATGATGTAATTCTTTCTCTCTGGCGATATCTGTTGGGAACAGAGGGGGAGGTGATGGGTCCCTTTATTAGTTCTTTCTCTTTGAGAGGTTACGGTATTAGCAGAAGCCAGCTGATGCCTCCTCTTACAACTGGATCCCACCCCCCAAACCCCCAGGCCGTTCCCCTTACCCATGTGCTTTATCACCTCTTTTACAGCCAACACACATGCTAGGAGCCATTTCACAACTCCAACAATGCATCCCTGCACACGCACACATCTGCATTACAGCACCACACAATCCAACACTAACCTTGTCTACCGTTGATGAGCAGTCAAGCTTAACTGTGTTTCTAATTTCATTATAAACCTAATAGGTAAGATATAAACTACTGCTAATTATAAGTCTATACTGTTCGAACCAAGCCGCAAACTCAAGAGTTGAAAAGTGAAGCCAACACAGAAGTGCCAAAAAAAAAAAATGCACTTCTTCAAATGGCTAATGGAGTCTGGCTCCAAAAGCGAGTCAATCCCCATGGGATTCCATTTTAAAATGTCCAACTTTAGAGCGGAAATTAACATATTTACAGCAAGTACAAAACAAGGTTTCAGCCTCTACATGTAATTTCCTCATTCATGACAACTGCATAGGGGTTGAATTTTTATATAACATCAGTTCAAATTTCATTCAGAATTCAAGTTCTACATAATTGAGGATGTGCTGTTTTGAGTGACAGGTGGCATGCAACAAAGACTCAACATCCCACCTCTTTGCCAATTCCCTGGCTGATTCAAAAATGGGCATAATCAGGCACTGCCAAGATGGCAATGGTGCAGCAGCCCAGTCTTAGCCTCTGTAATTTCCTAAGGGCAGTTTTGAAGCTATGTCCATCTTTATTTACAGTCTATGGTTAGAACGCAACCAAATCGAGTGGTTTTATATATAAAATCAAATTAATATGTGTTTGGCCCTTCCTAAGTTACCAATAAAATTCTACTTTACCTTAATAGAGCTTTAATGCCATTTGCTTCAACACATTACAATAAGTTCTATACATGACCTTTTGGCCTCACTTTAAAATTGAAATAAAACATGTACTCAAAAGCAACAAATAGAAAAAAAAAAATTCTAATTAAACTTTTTGTACTAAGGATGCATATCTGTCAGTGAGGTTGCCAACTTTTTATTTGAAACTGTATTAGCATAAAGCAGCAATTTTCATTTGCCTATTGCACTGTGACTCTAATCCTGGCAGCCAGCCATTTAGCAGCCTTTGACGTGGAAAGAAAAGATATGCGAAAACGTAGATGGACATATTTGGCACTGCAATGTGTCAATGTTGTCGACAAATTGTCTCACAACATGGCTCGCAGAAGCCGGAAGCAAACCCCCCCCCCACACCCCCCAGTGAAAATGGACTAGTTAATGCCATTACGTAGGCTTCACACCTAGTAGGTCGTCAGCTGTAGCAGCTTAAACAGCTTTAAAACTTTCTGGCAAATCTCCAGATTCAGAAGACTTTCAATGCTGAGAAGGTAAAAACATTACATCATGTAGCACCATTCCAGGGTTAACAGGGCGACTTTGTTTACACTGCCTTCTTCCCTTTCTCTTCCTGGCTCAGCTGGCAGTCAAACGAGAATCATGGACCCCCCTTCCACCACCACCACACCCTTCACCCCAACCTTCCTATTAGTTCTATATTTATGGATGTAGCAAAGAAAAAAAAAAAAAAAAATTTCCTTCATCCTTTTTTTAAGAAAAGATTAATTAACTCACTTCTGGCTGCAAAGAGGGAGAAGTTCTCTAATTTCAGTTGCACATGAGCTCTGGACAAAAGAAGTGTCTCTACGATTAAAATATCCCCGGTGACCACACCACAGACCACTGGCTATGTGTGTATGTGTCATGGGGGTGGGGGTGCTTGCTAGTTGGCTCTAATCTGCTTGATGAAGATCCCCCAGAGCTCAGGGGACCTGATGGGGGAGAAAGGGGGGGGGGGGGGGGATTTGCGCTACTGCCTTACGCCAATGCAATCACGACTGTCGCTCGCCACTGAGCCTGCAGCGCTCACAAACCCTCTCACATTCTCTCTTCCTCACTCCCCCTTTTCTTTCCCCCCCCCCACACACACACTTCCCCTCTCTCTCTGTCTCTCTCTCTCTCCCTCTTTCACTCACTCTCTCTGATACATGCACACACACACACAGGCTTCTCTTCTCTCACTTCACCACTCACTCGCTCTCTCTCTCTCCCTCTCTCTCTCCCCTCCCTCAGTCGTCATTCTGTAACCGCACGGAAACACTCCACTTTGGTGTGTATTCTCCTGCTATTCTGAAGCTGCTGTCTCCGTAGCTCGCGCGGTGCACTCACACTCTCAGGCATCTGCTCTGTTTCAACGTGGGCTCAAACTGTACGCAAGAGAGCGGGATAATGAAAGAAAAGCACCAAAGAGGAAAGCAGGGTGAGAGAGGGAATTAAAGAGAGGAGTAAAAGCAGCGAAGGAGAGAGTCTCCTCTTGCGTAAAAAGGTGGGAGGACAGTTTGATTCAGTCAGCATTTGGATTAAACTGGCTACGTCTCTGCTCCAAAGTGTCCCACTAAAGGTAAGTCTATCTTTCTTTGCTTTTTTTTTTTTTTTTTTTTCGTAATAAACTCTGCCTGTCTGTCACATGAAACCTGGTTTTCACCTTCATAGAGATTCACCTGATTTCCAACTACTGAGCTGCCAGTTGCCGTGTGGTTATATCTTGCAGCTTGTTGACAGAGATTTGCAGAGCAGGAGGAGCTTTATTCGATTAACGGCGTCGTTCCCTCTGCAAACACAGTTGAGACACTTATTTCCAGCAGCTGGTTAAGTGTGATGACATGTGGCTCAGCTTTGCCCTTGACAATGTTTCAACCAAAGGAGTTGTAAGAAGCAAGGCGGCCGTTTGAGTCGGACACTTGGGCAGTTGTGCAGCGTCTCTTGGGCTTCTCTGTCATGGCTTGTGGAATCAAATGAGAATTCACTTAAGTGTCAATTAAAGCAGATTGGGGAACATGTCGGGCAACACTTCACTCTTGGATCTGCTGACCTCATTTGCTGATCCGAGTTATTTGAGTTCATCTGCATATGAAAGGCTATGTTGCCCTTTTTCCACTCTGTGTTGCAAGTGTTCAACGCTGATTACCGCGCCGTGGCATGTAAAGTGATTCTGGCACCTTGATCTAAGCTGCGCATAAATGAGGTAGCAAACCACCGCGTTTCATTTTCTTCTTCATCAAATAGAATGAAAACAGGAATAAAATTTTGTAAAAATTAATACTCGACTCCAGGTGGAGGTGACAGCTTCAAGGGGCAGCAAAATGTGTCTAGTTTAAGTGAAACAGAGTGTGTGGCGTCTGTTTACAGTGCAGTGCTAATAAAACAATGTTTTCAGTTGAGAGTTAGGGCGCGCTGGGTGTGATGGCTCAATCACAGGCTTGGGATTATTCCTTTTGTTTGCACACAGTGTACATCACCAATATCATTAGTGGGTAAGGCCATTCTTGTGGTGTGGAAAGGGATTAGAGAGAACAATCTGAGGGGATATCAAAGAGGCTTGACAGAATCTGATTTGCTGAGAAACATGGGATCGCAGATGCAACCTTGCCCCCATTCCACAGGAGCAGATGCTTATTCGGCTGAGCCAGAAAGAAAATATAAGGACACAAAATATAGAAATGTACCCCTGAGTGATGCTGTGCTGCATCTGCTGTGAACTTTGATTTGAACATTCGATTGTTACATCAGCAGCCCCACTGCAAGTTGTTACAACATCAAATTTAAATCTCCTCAAATATTCCGAGGCACAGTGATCTCAAGTACTCTGTTGCACGGAACGCATCTAGTCTGAGTAACTGGCAGCCACATGGACAGGGGCCAACATGACTATTGCCACTTTATGGACTTTAGAACCAATGAGCTCATTATTATTACCACCAGGCAAACTGCATTACTCACCTCCATCCTCAGTGTGTGTATAACGTTATTGCAGTCCGACTGAAGAGGTTCCTTGTGAATTCCAGCACCGCTTTTCAAAGTCAATCCCATCTTTGCTTACAGATTAGATAAAAAAAAAAAAAAAAAAAAAAAGCTCTTACCTTCCACTACTTTAAGCAGATCTAATGTAACTCACCTCAGTGTCAGAGGCACTGGGTTTTCTTATCAGCATGCAGCTGAAAACACCTGCTTTGGAATAATCAAATTACGCTCCAAGGAGTCCACTTCCAGAGGAAAAGAGGAGCTGGACACTGAGTACACAGAGGCTACTGTGCAGAAAATGAGCATTCAGGGAACGCAGCCACCAACCACTCAGGTATTATAACTGCATTAGAGCAGATAAATGAAGAGACATGCAATATACTTGCAGTATATTAAGCGATGACGGTGATCTTACCTGGATCAGGAGCATATCGTGATCAGAAATTTCACCTTCCCAGTGACAGGGTTCAGTGCGAGGGCAGGGACAACAGCAGCTTATTTTGTGTTATATTGAGCAGCATCATCCCAGTTTGCCTTGTTCCACATTGGCTTCTGTTTACATAGATTTGATCAAGTCTAAATTCTTCTTGGCCAATTTAACTACCACCTTTAATCATATAACTAATAAAATTGGATTAGTTTTTATGATTAATGATTAATGCAACTCAAGACACCTTGTGCCATGATACAATTTCAGTCCAAGCTCATGAGTTACTTTTTGTTAGCCAATTGTGTAGGATTGACCCTCTGACCAATGTGAATCAGTTCATTTCGGTTTATTTTTGAGACACATTTCTATCTCCAAACGCACACGCAGGACCAGCCGAAACCTGACACGACCAAAGCAAAACATGATGTTATCCACCGCCTTCTGACAGATACACGCCGACCACAGCGGGACATCAAGACCACTTGCCGGGGTGAACGTTAAGTCAAGCCGCTCCTTATGCCTTCCTCTCCTCTCAGCTGAGTCCATGTAAATTTAATGGCAAGACTGAGTGCTCTGCGGTAAATTAAAGCACATGTCCACTTGGCTGTCATCATACCATCGCGTCTGCTGCGCTGTCTGATTGGGGTGAGCTGTTATTTATGGATAGTCCGTAGCCTTTACCGTAAGCAGAATTACAGTGATCAGTCATCCGGATATGCCACCTATCATCACATTTTCAAGTAAGTGTCCATCAAGAGCCTCGGGCTTAAATAGAATCAATACTTGAGATTATTTGGAGTCTTCAGCCTCTCCTTACCTTGAGCTCTTCAATCTCCACCCACCCCCCCACCCCCCCCCCACTCAATGGACTCATTTTGACATCATTCCGCTCCAAATGAGGTGTGTCCAAGTGTGCACATGGGAATCTGTGTGTCTGTCTGTGTGCATGCGCGCGTGAGAAGTGAAAGTGTGCGTCTGTATTCATTTCTGTACCCACCGTCGGATGCAAAGAGCCAAACGGCACAAACTCTGCGCGCTAATCAGACGGTGAATTTGGTTGTTCCGTGTGCCGTTTCGAGGCCAATCTGGGATGAAACTATTGTACTTGTATGAGCTTTGTGTCAGTCGGCAATTTCCCCCGCAGCAAGCAACACTCAGACGAGACCCCTGCAGACCTCTAAGAGAAGGTTCTCCCCGGCTCTCAGACAATCATCAGGCGGAGTCCTAAACATCTCAAATTAAAGTCTTGCAGTGATGGATGACTCTCAGTCTCCAAGAGATATTGTGCACGCTCCTGCTCTGAATGATGGGCAACTCCTCCACACTCCACTTAGCAATTATTTATATAGATTTGTCTATGTTTGTTTGTCAGTTTTTTTTTGGACTTCTGCTCTGTGGTAGAAATACCCCGCAGAGGTTAAACCTTTAGTTTCTGCAGCTTCCTGGTGCCGAGGCTTTTCTGCAAAAGCAAACAAATATAACCTTCCCTGTGGTAAACGTGTGTTGTTTGAAGTAGCAGTGAAAATAGAAGTAGGAAGGATGCAGTTACCTAAAGATGCGATTTTATATTGAGGACAACTGCTTTGCCCCACAAAATAGTGAGGTGTTCTGTGTGAGATAAAGGGCGAGGCAGGTCCTCCAGAGACTTGACTGTGAAGAGTTTGAACATTGATTTCATATGTATTTTTGACACTTCATTGACATGGCTAAGCTGCTTTGCTTAGTTCAAATCCACTTGAATTTCCATTCACAAGCATTTACTTTTGAAGATATTTTCAGGAAACTCCAAAGTGAGGTCAGTACATTGTTTCTCCTTTTATTAGACTGCTTTATTAACTTTATTTCATTCATGATTTGAATACTTAAAATAGCTCAGAGAGACCTTGGGGCCTTTGTGCCTTTGAATACATTTGTGCCATCCCTTTGAAGAATCCACCACACATGCTCAGCCAGCAGTGGTCAGGAACAGTTGTGGTCATTAAAAAAAAATAAAAATAAAAATCACTGGAGGCCCCACACACGGCACAAGTACAAGAGGATGATGGAGGGTGTTTCTTTGCCAATGTGCTTACTCTACTATTTATAAAGCTGTTCTTTGTTATGCCTGCATATTTGGCAAACACTGAACAACAGGTTTCCATTGCCCACCGCATTCAGGGGAAATAAAACCAGGCAATTAGCAGGTTATATACGTAATCCCCACCCTTTGCATTTGTAATGAAACGCTTGCGATGTGACACACATTTAATCATCAGGATCCGTCCAAACAATAAACAGTCATCTCAGGCTGGACTCGACTCTATAACCTTAAACACAACCTCACCAGCCCCCAATGGCAACTTGGGAAAGATTTCCTGTCACACAGGTGAATGACTATTAGTTTACTGACCCTAGAGGTAGAGGGAGATTGTAATGATTTCTGGAGACGGCGCTTGGGGGCCTTTCATTACGGGGGCTGAGCAGCACTGGAGCGCTCCTGCAGGAAAGTGCAAGTCAGAAATAGATATGGAATACTCCATTTTGGTAAATTGATTAAATCTTGAAGAGGACTCCAAGACCATTAACATGACTCCCCCCCCCCAAAGACGATTGATCTGTGAAATCAATAAAGTTCATACATGTTTATTTTCGCCATTTACCGTACCATTTATGGAGGTTGGCATTAAGGCTGCCACTAAAAATTCATTTTGGTTTTCAATTCTCAATCAGTTGATTATATTTTTAGATAAATAACTAATGCTTTAGTCCAGTCATGTCAATTTTTTTTGATATAGTGCCAGTTTACAGCAGAAGTTATTTCAAGTCACTTTCCAAACTAATTCACAACAGAAGTTATTTCAGGTCTCGGCCTGCTCAATGAAATTATTTACAAAGAGCCAACAATTTCCACCAAGAGCAAGCACTTGGCAACAGTGGCAAAGAAAAACTGGCTTTTAAGAGGCAGAAAGCTCGAGCACAATCAGAGTCGGTGTGGGGGCGATCATCTGCCTTGACCGGTTGGGTTGGAAGAGAGAGAGAAGAGAGAGCAGCGACAATAGTGTAAATGGTGACTGCACACAACATAAGCCTGTACAGTCAAACGATAGCTGCTAGCAGCGCGAGTTATTAATTATCGTGAATTTAGCAGCAGTACGTTGAGTAGGATCACGGGGCAGTCGGTGGCTTGGACTAAATTAGTCTAAAATTGTGAACGGTGACATCAATGGAATCTGAGAATTTAGAACCAGTAAAATATAAACGAACTGAACAACAAATTATTAAAAATGTAATTTATGTCCGTCAACAAATCAACCAATCAAATCACATGTATGAAACGTGTATCTTTTAAATTGCTAAAAATGTACCCTCCTACTCTGGGGAGTCTGACATAAAACCCATTAAGTAAAAAGCAGCGGTTGTGTTGCTCACCTGTCTGTAGCAGCGACTCTGTTTTTCCCCTTCCCCTCTTTTCAAGAGGCCCCTGCAATTAATTCTTTCCTCTACTGTATGCCACATAAAATTTTCACTTTTATTCATCCACGTCAAAACTCATCTTCATTTCATTAAAGGAAAATGTGGTTCTTAAATCACATCATTTCCCAGTGCAGCAGACACCACCTTCCTGTGAAGTACCTCTCACAAAGTATAACATTTCACATTTTGCTTAACACGCTTGAGCAAGCTATCCTCCCTAGCATATAGACTAGTTTAAATGCAACCAGTGCAGCATAAATGTTTTACTCTATATCCCATCTGCTCAGTAATACCATCTCCGTATCTTAAACCAAATTCATGTTAACTTTTCAGTCTTGGATAACATGGTGCATACTGTAGTAGGTAACCTTTTCTGTAAAAAAAAAAAAAAAATAATAATTTTTAGGAGGAAGGGAAACTCCAAAAAGCCAAAGATATTGCTCCAAAATGTCAGAACAAAACAAGGATATACACATTAGGAAACTGCTCCGTATGATTTACAATATCTGAGCTGCAATTCCAAGTCTGTGCACAGAATGGTTTGTGCAGGCGCGGAAGTTTAATTTGAAATATTTGCCCTCGGAAGTTGCTCCTTCTGGTATCTCCTACTTTTATCGTTATCATGGCAGAGGGGAAAATTACATCATAACTTACTGGAGTAGAACAGAGACTGAGCTAGCACAGCAGCAGGCAGTCGTTTGATATGAGAGAATGGGAGCTAACCACAAAACCCAGTCGCACTTACCCGTGAAATATCAGTCTCATTTATATTATTATCATGCTCTAAGTCTATACCAGGCTTAGACTGCCAGTCATGTCACCCGCTGCCGATATGATGAAGGTTCCACTCTGTGACCACAGCTACATTAAAGCCTGTTAAACATCCCATGGAACTTTATTGACTTTGCCCTTTTTTTTTTTACTGATTCGTTTAATAACACTCGACTACGGCTTTTGCAATAAGCTTTATCCGACTCCTCATTTAAAAAACCTAAACATGGCACAAACCCTCTGGAGATATGGGCAGCAGAGGGAGCTGCTGATGACGCTAGGGACAGTTAGCTGGACCTGAATGATTTAAGCTTTTTGTCACATGATCAAATGTGCATTTTCACATTATGAACCCTATTCAAAAAATTAATCAATCAATCAATCTAGTCAAAAACATGAAGCAAGCATGAAGACCCATACCCTGAACTGTGGTCTGAGACAAGAGCATAAGGACAAAGAAAGACTGCATCCATCTATGCTTATCTTCCAACATGTGCCTCAGTGGAAAATGTCATTGAGGAGATAAGGGGACATTGTCATCTGTTTCTTAGTTTACTATTCAGAAGAGTGCCCATTTAACATAAAATTACCCATTCACTCCCCCTCACACCTAAATCACTGTGACTCTTAAGGACATCTTTTTGTGTACAGGGTTTTTTGACTTAACAGCTTACCATTTCAAACAGGGCTGCTCCTTATGCCTTATATAAACCATGAACCTGGGGAGTGATAAAGCATTGCACTTCTTCGATTAAATAGAATAAGAAATCATCTTGACAGACCCCGGGATCTTGGCCTGGGTGAGCTTTCTTACGAGCAAGACTTCCTCAAGGTCAGCATGATCGTACTTTCCTCAGCGTGTGCAGTGTCTGTGATGAATAGGACGAGGCGTAAGGTGGAGAGGAAGTGAGGGCCATGGGAGAAAATGGGGGGGGGGGGGTCTGAAGGTTCAGTAGGGGTTAATGCATTGTGTTTACCTGTAAAGAAAGACCTCACAGAGTTGGGTGTTACTCAGTTGTGACTAAGATGAAAGAGACAACAGGAGCCAAGTGCGTTATTAATTAATGTCATAAGTTTCCAAGGAAGTTGTAAAACTTTGGATAATCCACACCTCAAAAACTCAAACAAATCACATGACTAAATGGAAAAAAAAAAAACCTCAGCAAACACCACAGCTCTGGCTGTTTTCTTCAATCACCCCCCCACCCCACCTAAAAGATGGGGTTGAGGACCAACACTGGACAATGCACAGTGTTGCACCCAAAACATTAAGCATTACAAGGAACCAGCCTTACTATGAAGGGGTAAAAATATGTTTCTAGTGTGCTTCAAAGAAAATAAAATATAAATGGCATTTCAAAAGGAGAGGACTGGAACAAACAGAGTCTAGACTTTGACAATCAAATGCTTTGGTCAGTGCAGCAGACAGATAAAATGTGGCAACAGCATCAAACAGTCCCTCTCGCCTTGGAAAAAAAAAAAAAAAAAAAAAAATTTTGAGTGGATGGTATAACTGGTGCTTGGGCCCCAACATGCAACTGAGCAGAACCAAAAACTGGACACAAACAAAAGGCGACAACAAGTCTTGATTCAGTCAGCGGGGTGGGACTTGTCATATTGACTTGCCAGATAAGGTTTGTGTGCTGTTGCATCTGCATACTTGGAGCGCTGGCGTGCTTTAGCCCGCGCAGATGGTGATGCTTACACAGGTGCAGCACTAAATTCTGTATCCTGTATCTAAAATTATCGAGTGCTGGATTCGCCAAGCAATTTTAAAAACATATAAAGTGCATCTCTTTCATAGGCTCCGACAGAATCGGCTTGTAATTTACGTCATACAGTGTCATCCAGCCTTAGTGCCTGGGGTTAGAGTTTAATTCAGGTAAAATAGGGAAAACGAAACCTTGAACCCGTTATTAAATTAAAACTAACTACCAATAAAAAGTTTTTGTTTTTTTTTTAAATGACAGATGGCCGCTGATACATTTTGACTTTATTCATAGTGTGCAATTATGTTTGGCACAAAGTACATCATGCTGCACATTCCCACTTTGACCCAAGTAAACATCTGTGTCTTTAATTGTTAATGCGCCATGTGAAAGCTTGGTGTTGACGTCACCTCACAGAATGATTGGTTTTCTCAGTTCAAGTTCTATTAAAATGGATGCGTCCATTGTTCTTCGTAAACCTCCACAGGATGCGTTTCATTTTACTTCATCAGAGCCGAACAATGAGTCAGAGGAAAGCAAAATTCAAGACAAAACCCCAAAGGCTTGGGGCTTTGTATTTGACAGCTGTGACCTACCCCGCTGAGTTTTGCTGATGAGCAAGAGTCCTTTGACTTCATGGTGTAGAGCATAAACAACAATGTGCCCAATCACCCTTGTGGAAGCAAGGCCTCTGCCAGCCCTGTCTCCGATTGTCTATAAAAATCTCCTGGACTTCAAGATCTATCATCTTTCCCATATGGAGCCATAAATCACTCCGGTTATGGTTTGGTTAAGAGCTCAACTTTAAAACAGTTACGTTTTTAATTCAGTTTAAATTAAGGAGTTGAGAGGCAATCTGCTACAGTAGCAATTACACATGTATTGCATTTGATTGACTCCAAAGAATAGTGATGAGTGAACAAATTAGATGTGTATATGAAACTGTGAGTGTGCATATTTTCCAGTGATTTAAAACTAGCGCCGTTATATTTTTTAAGTTATTTTTACTTCATTCTCGAGCAAACTTTCGACACAAATTTGGCCTCTAACCAAACTCTCTCTGAAGAAAGCAATGCTTCCCGTTTTATTATGCAGACTCCTCTGATGGCTAATACACTTCCGCCATGTGGCACATTTACTCTGAATCTTTAATGTACATACACAAAGCTACCCAGAGCTGTGGGGTGTACAGATACTGGGACATCAAGCTAACAAGTCAAGGTTAGTAATCATTGTTTGGATCAAATTGTGCGCCGCGCACTTGAACTTCCTAAAAAAAAAAAAAAAGAAAGATCATCACTCAAGAAAAGCTAGAACAACTACACCAAGTCATTGTACATACAAACCACTGCTGCAACAGACATTTTACATTCAGCATAATGATTTACTCTGTTTGCTTGACTCCTGCGGAAAACCATTTACCTTTCACCTTGGAGAAATATAATTAAAACACACTGGAGACATTTTTTGGGGTGAGCCATGATTATGTCTCCACATGCATCTGACAGCGGAACATTGAGATATACAAATCATGTGCGATAACCGTGGAAAAGAGAATAAAAAAAAAAAAAACAAATAGCTGAAACATGTGACTCATTCGAGAAGCACATGGATGATCTGTTATCTTATCATATGAGCACGAATTACGTAATTAACATTTGCTCTGGGGAAATCATGATTTGAGGCTTGAAGCTGCTGGAAAAAAAAAAAAAAAAAAAAACGAAGCGTGTGGTGTCGTCACATTAGACAGATGTTTCGCAGTAGCTGCTCATCAATTAATCATTTTTTTCTCCCCACTCATACCACAGACTCTCTTACTAGGACAAGATAGCCTGTTCTACTTGATTTATGTCCATGTATTTTATGGAATCAATTTCTATATATACACCTTATAATATACCTTAATGCTTAACTTATGCATGTTGCATGATGCAGCATTTCAGTTGTTATATTCCACTTGAAGCCATGTGATTAAATAATCACAGATAAATAATCTTTAATGCTAAGAATTCCCATTATTTAACATTACACATGTTCAGACAGAGGCTGAAGTCAGGGGAACACAGAAAATGCTACTTGAGACAAAAGGCAAAAAGGATTTTCTCCACTATTTCATTCCAGTATCAGATTACCTGAGCATATTTTACAGCCTACAATAAGAACAGCTTTGAGGGAAAAAAACTATTTTTTTTTTATGTTCACTTGAGCTCACAGAATTATGGATAAACAACTTTGATTTTCTAGGGAAGCTTTTCCTCCTTTTAAGAAATACACATTAACCTGCTCCACTTTAAATACATAGCGATAGCGTTTCAAAGTTTACTTGCTAACTGGAACTGAATAATGTAGAGGGGGAAAAAAAGCAGTATGTGAAGTTATTCATAAGCCTTTTATAGCCATTGTCAGCATTAGACTCCATCTATTCAATTTTTCAATACAGCTTGCGAAGAATAAAGTACAAATGGAGAGCGAGCGAGTGAGAAAGTTCCACCCTATGGGACTTTTTGGGCCAGTATTGTTGCAACAGACCGAAGATATTGCATACTATCTGAAATACAGAATAATCCTTTCTAAAACTCAACCAATGCCATGAGAGAGGTGCTTCCATTTCTATTTCTAAAATGCAATAAAGACGTTTTTTACAAATAAATTGCTATCTCTGATTCAGCAGTGAATAATTTGTTAAATACAGGAGTTTCTATTGTTAGACACGTCAGCAACGGGTTTTTTTTTTTTTTTTTTTCCTCTCTAACGAGAGCCTGTCACTTCTTCTTAACTTAACAATGCAACAAACGCAGACACACATACTCGCAAACAAACTGGCAATGGCAAATAGAGCTTTCAACACTGGGGAACCAAACTGGCACAGACAGACCATCAGAACAAAAGGAAGCACTTGTGTTTATGAGCAGGCAAAGCATTAACTTCTGTACTCTTTACTTTTCCACTTGGTGCAGGGGACAAATAGATTCCATTTTGTTCCCATCAGCGGGAGCCATGAAACCCCAGTGCACCATCCACAAATCTTCCTTACCCCAATTTTGTATGCTATACCATTATGCACCATTGACCCAGTGAGACAGAGCCATTACAGAAAAGACTAATTCTTAATCTAGGATATTGCTTTCTCATTATTCTCTCTCCCTCTGGCCTCTTGCGTGATAACTGTTTGATTGAGGCAGTTATGTCACTTGAGAGCCTGAAAGAGCCCACCTTTTAATATTACCTGGCTGACTGATTATACCAGCAGTGCTCGAGGCTAATAATGTCGGACTGTAATGCTTGATTACGAATGCTGTTGGCTCCTCTCTGACAGTGCAGCCCTCAGAATTCCCAAATATTAAAATCGATAAATAATGATCATTAATTTAAAAAAAAACAAACAAACAAACAAACAAACAAAAAAAAAACACCACAAGCTGGATTTCTCATTGTCGTTTCATTTTTAGTGGCGCGCACTCGCACGAGGCGCCGATGTAGGTCATTCCGGGCGCGTGGTGTGCGAGGGACATTATAGCGGCTGCGTTTCAATACTGCAGGTTACACGTCGCATCATTTGTCTGTTCAAAACCGACACCTAGGATGTGGAGCGGAGGGAAACAAAAAGCGGCAGTCCACTTCTGTGAAATGAAGAGACTGTCATACCTTCAAGAACGCTTTGATTAAACTTTGTGGGAATACTGCTTGTGTCACATTAATTAAGAGCTGAAAAACACTGGTGCTCAAGTAGTTTTCTGAATGCCTTTGAGGTCAGACCACTCCACTTTAATAGTGAGGCTCAGTTGAGGGGCCATTAGATTATCTCTGATTTGAGATGGGAGCTTGACAGCCTTAAAAAAAAAAAAAAAAAAACCCTCAGGAAGGGGGAGAGCCGTGACAGTCAAACAGTTAGGAGATGGAAAACTCTCAAAGGGGCAGGTTATCAGACAATAAATAAAGATGAATGCTGTAAGCTTGTTATTTACTTCTAAAATCTCTTTTCGCTGTCAGACAAGCATCAGACTTATGGGCCATGCAGTTACACTGAGACTCCAGAGCTGCATGGGAAAAAAATAAATAAATAAATAAGTACTTCCTTTCTAATTGAAAGCACATCACCCCTGCCATCCCTAATG
The DNA here is from genome assembly GCA_038496675.1 of Rachycentron canadum. Taxonomy (NCBI): domain Eukaryota; kingdom Metazoa; phylum Chordata; class Actinopteri; order Carangiformes; family Rachycentridae; genus Rachycentron; species Rachycentron canadum. The sequence goes on along the minus strand of CM076667.1, from coordinate 17,804,023 downwards.
TTCTCTGTCAGCTTTGTGCCTCATATTGTTTTCAGTAATCACAGCCAGATGACAGCAGGCAGTGGAGGTGGCAAATAAATGAGATCACAACCGTTTCAAAACGATAATCCCATAGAACATCCGCCTCAAAGTCACCGACTCTCAAAGTGACTCCTCTCCTATTTGCACAAAAAGGTATCACAGGTTAAAGTGGACCGTTTTTTTTTTTTTTTTTTGCTGGCACTGAGAATAATATCGGCCAACAGCAGAGAGCGCGTCGCTGCAAACATCAATAGCTTGCAGTGCCGATTGCTAAAGGGGAGGAAGATGAGATTCCATGAGGCGAATCATTTATATCACATACTGTGGTCACCGTGGGCCGCCTAAGGCAAAATCCTAAACACAATTCTCTTCTGCTCGCAGTCTTTTTTGATCTGCATTAATTAATTAGATAATTATTACACTGAATTTCCAGTGTGCACAATGTGCATAATGGCCCATTAGTTTGAGGTGATGAGATTAGGCCGCTGAGCTTCTGGCACTCCAGGTCAATGAAAAGCTTTAAGGAACTGTTGGCCGTTTTGTTTGTCGGTTCTCTTACACCAGGCACACCGTGAACCCCCACGTTCGCTTTCCAACTCTTGAGGACATAGACGTGCACGTGACCATTAGGGTAGCACATACACACATGGAAGACACAGACTCCCATTAGCATAACCAATGTGATGATCATAGCCATACATCAGTGAGCTCCAACCCTAATGCTTTTTGAGTTTCTCTTTGCCGTGATAATGAGGCTCAGCTTAATGTGACTGTGTGCCTAATAACCCATAGCACCGTGAAAAAAAATAATATTTGTTTTTGTCTCTCTCTTTCCAGTTTTATTTTGCAGCACAGTTGAGCAGAAAATGGACAACATGTAGGAGAAAACGAAGGACGCATTTAGGGCAAGGTTAAAACAGAGCAAGTTGAGGAGGAGTTGAGGTTGACTGGAGGCCACAGCGTGGTAACCTGTCTGAGGTTGATTCCCTCCCACCCCCCCACCCCCTCTGACAGAGACTGGGGACCGGAGAGTTCAACTGCATCATTTTAGGTTCACTGACTTGGCAAAATCTACTGTTTAATGAAATTAGGTCCAGAGTGCTTCGTCGGGAGGTTTCATTTCAAGGACATAACTCCAATAAAGGAGAAATCAGCCCTGTTACATTACTGATATGATATTCCTGTTCAGGGCCCCACTGCATGAAAAAAAAAATTTTTTTTTGCATTTATTTTTCCATTTGAAAAATAAAAGATGTCTCGTCTGTTGAAAGGTGTTCTGCATACAGATGAGACAACACTTCAGTAAAAAGGATGTAGAATCAATATATGTTATACACGTTAAAGTATCATGTTTTTAAGGAGAGAGAGAAAAAAAAAAAAAAAAAACACCTGACCCACACAGATCCAAATCAGGTGTCAACTTTATTATTTGAGGTATGAGTGATTCTGCTAGCAGCCAATTTTTCTGTTTTTCAAAGAAATTATGCACTCCACTTCCAGTCGACTTTCTGATCATTTGACAGCCAAATAAGACAACAAAAAGAAGTTAAAAAAAGAAAAAGAAAAAAAAAAAAAAAATCATCGGAGGCAGTGTTAGGCTGATAAACAGGAGCAGACAGCTAAAACAATATGGCAAAGAAAGGGCATTACAGCAGCTGCACAATGGAGTCCTGCACTTAAAGCGAAAACATTAGGAAAAAAAAAAAAAAAAAAACCCTTTCAAGTCTCTGCTAAAATCTCAGCCCTGTTCTTACACTACTGACAATGCAAAAAATCTGATCACACAGGCAAGAGGGACTTATTAATCCTGAAGTACACTGCCCCGAAATAGATTAGCTACCTTGCAGTCTTAAGTTGGGTGGATTTTTTTGTGGTTTGTAATGTGGTTTCACATTGCTAAAGCACAGGAGCAACATAGCACCCGTGCAGCCGACCTTGGCAACATCTCATTGTACGTCTAGAACGCCATAGGTTGCGGAAAATGAGGGTTAAACAGTCTGTAGGTCTGAATATCCTGTATCGCCAGCTAAAATTCCCATTTGTCAAGGTGTGCGTGAAGCGCTGAATTAATTTACAGTGTCAATCAGTATTTTTTAATCAATAAAATACACAAGGGGAAACTCTTGGGTAGACATTGCTTTGAGATCGATTTAGAAACTGTTATAGCTTCTATATCAGGCATCCTTTAAAGCTGTTTCTCATGGATTTTTAGAATCGTTCAGTTGGTTTCTGTACTCCAGTCGAGACTGACTCAAGTAGGACTGGAGTGGTTCCTTGGTGCCCCTGCTTTTCAAGCTCAGAGACGTTGCTTGTGGTGTATAATGCTAATATTTAACTGTGCAAGTGACCTCAGCTCAGTGTCCTAGCCAGTTAAATAAGTTCACAGGAACATTCATGGCACTTTCACTAATACAGTCAATCTGGAGGGACTCATGCAGTCCACACTTTTGGCTCCTGTGATCACATACAGCTCTCTGCATATTTTTTCTTTTCCTCCGACTCAGATGCCAAACGATGAATGAATTTTAGAAGGTATATTCAGTGAAACAGTCGGCGAAATATGCTACAGAGAAAATGTTTAATAACAAGATCAAGACAACACGCACAGATTGCCATGATTTCATTTAATTCTTTGAATACAAACATTTGGCGTGCTGACATTCTGACACTAAACGCTGAGAGGAATCGATTTGCGGACTCGAGAGGCATTTGTTTAACTATCCGCAGTGCAACCTCCATACATAATCTAAAAATCTATCAAAAGTTAGAGTGTAGAACATGCATCTAATTCTCAATCCCGTAATTGGAGCGGGCGCGGCAAGGCTGCATATATCTGAGTTATAATAGCCGTTTATCAGTTCATCAGCCAGGCATGCCATCCACCACAGATTCAGTGGATAGCCTCTCTCACCCTGGCTGCAGCTATAAAAACCAGCAGACTATATATTTAATTAAATTGGCTCACTGATGTATATTTTTATTAACTGATCATTAATGCCTGTATTGCGTCCAGAGCTCTCATTGGACCCTGACACCAAGGAAGTGTTGTGTCCTCACTGCTTTAAACTTTTTTTTTTTTTTTTTTTTAATGTGGTACGAGTCTATATTCTCACTTTCCTATTAATTACGGTCATGCTGGGCCAAGCACCCACAATTAGATAGGTCTAGCACAATTATCTAAAAACCTTCACTTGGAAGAGCCACCGAAAATAAAACTTATTTTTGACTTAACGTCTGTTACGACCGTGCACTGTATATAATAGCAGATGTGGACTCCAGGGCTGGCTACAGTGTCATTGACAGACTGTACCACAAACAGCCACCTAAGTTGACAATCAGGACAGAGTGAAGAGCAGGTCAGATCCAGTCCCACCCCTCACTCCTCCTCAGCTCCACTTTCTCCTCCAAACATGGTTTCTTCTGGTTTCAAAAAAACCAAGATGGCGACGACCAAAACACAAACGGGAGGCTTCAAGACGAAAGCTCACAAACCAATGGCTGACATCATGTTGGAATGACACTTGGCTGCAACTGCTCATTGTGTTATACAGGTGCAAGAATGCATAACTACTGTACATAAAGTGGTGTAAGGAAGAAACGCCACAAAATGAATTGGTTTTAAGATCAATGGTTGATTTTCACTCTCGACTAAGCTGTTTGCATCATAAAAGTGTCCTATGGAATTATTTGGGATCTACAACAAAAAACTGATTTTTGGCAGGTTTAGTCCAGAACAAAAAAAAAAAAAAAAAACTTCAAGAACCCCTTGGGTTGAACAGTGTGTGCAAAGCTCTCCACGCTCAAACATGGAGGTATGCAGCAACAGAACATGCTGTTCATCCAGAGCGTCACGTTAGCTGTACACACTTCTGATCCATGCTAATCTTTATGACAGGAATACATGGGGTTATAGGTCAGAGTCATGCCTCTTTTCAATATGCAACAGGCCCCAGGGCGTGTCGTTCCTCCTGCATTTGAATGTCCAAGCAACACTCAATACGTTTGTCTTCTGTCACACAGAGTAATTATGGAAAACATTGAACCTAGGTACACACTGATTAACAGCCCTGTATAATAAATTTACATGTTAATGTGCTTCTCCCTGTGCCAGAATTGTAGCGGACTCCCTGCAGTTACTCTGCACCTTTGTCATTATGTGTTGCAGCAGATGTAGTCCAACAATGGCAATACCTGTGGAGTTGGCTTATCTTGACTGCCTGCGTTCTTTGGTCAGCACATTACCTCCATTACTCCTCACACCTGCAGTTGTCATAGTAATGTCTTCATATTAGAAAACATTACAGAAAATGATTGCTAAAACACGCCACTATTTTCAAGCTAGTGTTTGTGCTTCCAGGAACACACTGTTCACACATTGATACGCAAAGAAAAGTGCTAATTGATAACAGATGACAGAGTGAGGAAAAAGGTCTGACATGTTTTTGTCTGATGGGGTACGAGTCAGTCGGTAAAAGGGTTTCCTACCTACAAAACTTCAAAAATTCAGATATTTCATTTAGAGTGGAAGGGAAGATCTGCAGCGGAATAATTGTCATCTCCTTATCCTGTTTGATGTTCATCCATTTGATGTAGACTACTGAATCCATTCGAGGCATTAAATAATTAAGCAGACCATTCTGAGTTAAAAATTCCTCATCGTTTATTCTAAATGCTTATTGGACTACAGCAGATATGCTTTCAAACATAATTATCAGCAGAAATGATTAAAAATGTTTGCATAAACCCATTTGTCTTTCCAAAGGAAAACTCACCATGAGTATACCAATATAGATTATTGTAATGTTTTCACATGCCGACAGAAGGCATTTAATTCATTTACTGTGTTCAGAAGTATGTCAGCAAGATATCACTATGCGTTACTCTTTTAATTCAGTGTTTCTACATGCAGCTTTGACTCTTCAACTAATGTTACAGAATTTTTTGCGCTGGTGCTCGACTACAAAGGAAGAAGCTGGTGCCAATATTTTTTATAGGATGTTCACATCATTAACCTCGTCAGTGTGCTGTATCAAACAATCAGACTATGTATATTTGAGAGCATGAGAAATACTCCTGTGCTTTTTTTAAATGTCTTTTTAGATGTTGAAAAACAGTAAAAATGAAAAGGCTAAGGCTAAAAGTTCTACCAGAGAGATAAATCAGCACCATGGACAGCGGCAGAGCTGATATTTCCAGTAGTCCATCTAATTTTAAAATATAAATAGATAAAAAAACATATTGCACCAGGAAACTGACAGACAATTGGCTTGTAGCATTAACATTTCACTTGTACTTTTCTGTAAGTATCATCTTACCCGCACTAGTAGTGTGTAAGCTCTTGTTACTGCTCATCTCGCTGATCAGTGTTCCCTCTACCTCAGCTCCTACTTTTACGCTGTTGAGTGGCAACGAAATGTCAAAATGTTAAATGAAACATTAAATCCACTCTTTTACGTTCCACCAACACACACGCACACAGACAGCACAGTTAGTTGGCAGAGAGTGTAAAATACATAATTAGCCTCACTTGAGAGAGCCTCCCCGCACTCAAGCACTCATCAGGTATCTCTAGCAGCCCTGATAGTAAGGTAGTGTTGGCACTACTTACATCTTTGACTCCCCGCTTTGTTTTAGAAAGGAAAATGTCAAGATGTTTTGAGGACTGTCCTATTCACACAACTTTGCAGAGATGAGAGAGAGTTTTGCAACATCACCCAATTTGCTCACACCCCAAACACGATTTTTTTTTTTTTTTCTCCCCCCTGTCACATAACTTCTAGTGTTGTTTATTCACAAGACAGATTAAATTCCTGGTGGTTTCACGCCAAAAAAGAAGTGGTAAACAGGATTCTGAAGTTCTATTAGTTTCTTTGGAAGGTAAACAGATTTGAGCATGTAACGTCGAGTAAAATAGGCTCCCGCAGGCTCATGTTAAAAATCCTGTCTGCAAGTCCCCTTGTTAACAAGAAAGATGTTAAAGATGGTAAAATTTGCCGTCCCATTTAAACAGCCGAAGTCTGGAAGCTGAAATGTCTTGACTCAAAAAGTGTCAACCTTGTATTTATCTGATCATTTCTTTGTTGTGGGTTCAGCCTTCATATAAAGAGTCCAGCTGTCTTGTGTCAGACTTGTCACAATTGCTCAAGGCGAGAGAAATCTTTCCATGAGCAATTGTAACAAAGCAGTCTCCCCGCAGGCGTCAAAAGTTCTTTCTAATTCAGGTTTCACTTCCTGTACGTCAAGGCAGTTTTCAACACCTACGAAAAGGTATCTAAACAAAACAGAGAAGCCACTCGTACGTCTATGCAGCAGAGTAAGCAGCTAACGGATGTGTTTCATTTCAGATAAATGTTGCAGAGCGTTAAGAGACAGTGAAGAAATGAATGATGTGGAAACAGATTTTCCACTGACTTCACTCCTCTAATGAACAAGAGATGATTTAAAAAAAAAAAAAAACGGCCTCCGCAAGCGTCCTTGACCACATTGATAAGAGTACAATTGAGTGGCAATGCCACAGCAGCAACGTGCAGGGTGAGATTATTGGTATCAGACCACCAACACGTGCGTTTAAAGTTACATGAGGACAGACACGTTCAGCTCCTGCGCTCCGGATGTATTTACAGTCCTGAGGAAGAGTGGAGATAGGAGAAAACAACTCACCAGGTGTCACTCAGGACTATATCCATGCAGGGAAAATTGATGGCCGGGGTAAGAGGGAAGGCAGGAATGATGAAGCCTTTCACTGCCACCAATCCATATCGGTGCATCCAAGATAGCTGTGGCATCACACTGTGTGTAGACTGCGTGTATTTTCCCGCTTCCCCCAAGCAACGCAAGTAAGTCGGCTGGCCCCTTCTGAGGCAAAAATAGTGCAAATCCCTCATTTAAGTTCACGTGGTAAATTCAGCATATCCCCCAAGGAGTACATTTACACATTTCATTTAAAAAAGGACTTGACGCTGACTCCGCAATTTGATTAGATTCAAAATTAAGATCTGGATCATCGAAGAGGACCAGAATCCATAACTAAACTTGCTGATTCCTCCCTGCAAGGAGATGATTTATTTTAGTATAATATCAAACTCTTTAGTCATCCCAGCTTTACACAGCTGACTCCACATCTCTGGATGCAGACAAACCATGTTAGGATTTAAATGAAAGGCTTTATTTTCCTTCAATTAGCGACGTATTTTCTTTTACACTATGTCAACATAATAAGCAGTCTTCATTCCAGATTAAATTTCCATGTAACAGGAGGTAGAATAGGAGTTTTTAAAAAAAATAAAATAAAAAAATACATCTCAATTCTACTGCACATGCTGTGCCAGAAGCATCATCCTGGTGGAAAACGGGACAGTTAAAATTTGCATTTAGATTACTGTGATAATAGAAAAACCATGGTGATGGATCTTGTTCTGAAAAAGAGCCTAATGTGGTTGTATTTGGAATAAAATGGTTAAGTTAAATGCTCAGGGCGAATCCGTATGAGAAGATGTGTAATGGAATAGTCATAATAAATCCATCATCATTAAACAACAGCTAAGCCACAGTTATTAACATGTGGAAAAACATTATGCAGAAAGGAACAAATGTTATGATAATGAATGAAACTGTCCACCACTGTACATACTGTACAGTTACTGTTGGGGGTTGTAGCATGTCTTCAGCCTGCCTCATGTGGAGTGTGCGCTTACAAAGTTTAACCTTACTTTTTTGTGATTCTTCAAACAGCGGCAGCGGCAGATCGTGAAATCTTTGTTTCTGCTACTTTCGTTCTCCATGTAAATGCCACACATTTCTCCCATATAAATTACAGGCATAGGAGATGTACTGTACAACTGTATTCCATGAGAGGCATTTGCCACACACCACGTCAAGTGCTGATTGTCATATTCATGAGAAGCACATTGTTGTCAAAAGCGCATACCGAAAGGGCTTAATTTGTTTTCAGTTCTCCCCCGTCCTCCAATCGCAAAAGTGACGGCTCCGCAGCATCAGAGCCACTTAATTAAGCATCACCAAGCCTCCAGACATGCAGACTTTTTAGAGCTGTCTCAAATAATCAAATAATAAGGCGTTCATAGAGTGAGAATCCCCCCATCGACTCTAGTCATTTCTGTGGAAGGGAAAATGTAAACAAAAGGAATGAAACACAATTGAAGACAAGCTGGAGATAATTTATTCAGCAGTAACTTACTCTGTACTTACTTTTGAAGCTCAGAGAGAACTTTATATTGCAGCACAGCACGACGACGAGCGGGCTGTTACTCCGTTATACCGCTTACATTATCGACTGCTGGTGACAGAAATACAAGCTTGGCAAGTTTTTTTTAAATTTCTGTACAGAGTGACAAAGGTAAACCTGTTGCACAGCAGAACTCATGACTGGCAAACACTGCCCTGTCAGATGCCATTAGCATTCAGTTGACTGCAGACGTGGAGATGTTAGCCCCATTTAAGGCTTCGGTGAATAACAATCTTGAGGAGCTTACAATTCATATATTTGTGAGTACTCAAAACGAGCAGTGGAGCATCGCCAGCTGTGGTTGACATGAAGGCTTTTACCGGGTGAAAACCTTTTGATCTCATATGTTGAGCAGACGATGCAATATTAAAGCCGCCACGCATGATAGCTTTGCTTTTGGATGTAAAACTGGAGAAGCAAATGCAAAACAAAGTAAAATAAAATAAATCCACCTCAGATGAGAAGGAGGGGGCGGGGAGGGAAAGGGGGGGGGGCACTGCTTATAATACCAGCGCCACACTTGTTGATTGGAATAGGGACTGGCACCTTCAAAAAATGCCACAGAAGTGAACATGGCAGGTTCTCTTTTTTTTTCTACCATTAAACACTATTCAAGAATTGTTTAGGCCACTGCCCATCCTCTCTCTCCCCCTCTCTCTCGCTCTCTCATATCTAATTTATTGCCATCTGCTCAGCCTGGGTGTAAATCTGAACGCAGACTGACTTGCTCGCCCAAGCTTTATCTGTTAACATTTACCAATGTCTAATTAAGCGAAAATGGGAAACGCGTTGGCTGAAAACTGCTGCGGCCGGGTAATGACAGTCATAATAGTTTGGGATATATGTCTGTCACAGCAAACAAATGCACTTATTGCATCAGGGTAATTAGACGAAGACAACGGCTGTAATAGACAGAGGCTGTTCGTCTGTGATTAAAGAGGCCAACTCGCAGTGCATCAATTGTTTTCTCATAAAGTTTCAACCGTGCAAACGACTGGTGAAGGTCAAAAAGGCAAAATACTTAGGAAAAAAAACAAAAAAAAAAAAAAA
>CM076667.1:17715337-17789857 GCA_038496675.1 Rachycentron canadum | reverse complement strand
GAAGCAAAACTAACCTTGTCTTGTTTGCTTTTATTGCCAGAAGGCTTTCTGCTGTCACTTGTCAAAGCCTTTCCATTACAAACACTGCATATTTCTGAAAACAGGGCTGTCCCCATGAAATTTCTTAGGCCCTGAGCCAAGTCTTCTAAATCTGCGTGTCTGCTCACACCCAATGTCAGCCGAGATTCATATTAATCTTAGATTTCCTTGATTTAACATCCGTCGTGCTGAAACAACAACAAGAGTAGCGCACTTTTAGTTTTAACAAGCTATTTATCTAAGTAAGTGTAAGTCCTGGTTAAAAACTATTAAGTTGAGTTTAGCTTCATTACTGAACTGGGAGAATTCAGTTACAAAAATCGATGTGAAACGTAGAGAGTGAAGAGGCATTACTGTTGGAGTCGTCGAACCTTTTGCAGTGCGGAACGTCTTCCCTGTCAAAAGATCTTTGGCCAATTACCGGTCAACGAGCGGGTTGAATTTTGGCCTGCCGTCAGTTAACTAACAGAGCTGGCAGTGGCAGTAATCAGCAACTGCTGATGTGACAGCTGCATTTGTCATTTTTAACTGGCAAAAGAAACAGTCAGCTCTGGGCACCTGAATGTTTAGTACACAGCTCTCTGCTAATTAGAAAGAGAGCCTTATAGCTGGAGCTTGGCAAATCCGTGTGATGTTATTTTATCAAGCCAGGTGTCAAAACACAAAGTCATTTTTACTGGTGCACACAAATAAATCTGCATTCACAAACTCTTTCACTGGCATGCAAGTGAAAAGCTGCACCGATGAGCCTGGCTGTGGTACAGAACATAAACACAGATCCACCCCAATACTTAGCATGAAGCATTGTTTCACAATGCTGTAATTTTTGATTAAGTTGTGATTGAAGTTTGTGTGTATTTTGCGTGCAAGTATCTTACATACCACTTGTGACTGAACCACTTCCTTTCTTAACAAAAATGGATTTCTCGAGGCTAACATTTCTGTTCTCCCTCGCTCAAAAGACTGACAGTCTGTAAAAACTATACTCCCAAAGCAGCTTCTCCAACATGACCAAACCCTCTGAAAACTCTCTTTCCGGTGATGACTCCTTGGTTCTGCCGACATTGCACTTTAGCAAAGTAAGCATCAAGCACATTTATCACAGAAATAGCCTTGGCAATGAGAGAAGTTGCCATTTGTCACTATTAAAAGAATGTGTTTTGGCTTACTGTCTTAGTGTTCTAATGAACTCAATGAAAGATAGAGGTGTTTTTCAGGACAAATCTATGGCTCAAAAAAAACTTACTGGCATTCAATAGCAGTATTCCCTCTTTTATACCAACAAGGTTATTTATGGCTGAGGCCCATTTTCAGCAAAGGTAGATAATTTTAAAGTGCTGTGTGGTGGTGAAAACCCCTGTAATGTAAAAAGAGCAGGTGAGCAAAACAACAGAAAACAGCAACAATCAACTTTAAGAAACACTCATTTTTGCATTTTCACTTTAAGTCAAATGTTTACAATACCTGTGTCTTCAAGGTCTGAGTGGGAACCACAACAGGTGGGGGGTTTATTATTATTATATTGTAGATTGAATTGTATCAGTGACACGCTGAGAGGTGACTTTGGCCAAGTAAAAACTCATCACATTCCTGGTATGAGTGCCTGCAGCATTTCGTATCCACCACCAAGTTTAACAACTACTGAGACATAATGCGAGTTGAAGGCATCCTTTGGCTCTCCCCAAACATAATGTGCGTGGGATGTAAGAAAAAGTGGGGAAGATGAGTCATCACATCATATTAATGTTTCCATTGTTCAGGGAACCAAGTTTTGTGCATAGACTTTGCATGCAAGCAGCCACCCAATACATATTGTAGAGTAAATCAAATCTGTGTCAAGTATGGTATCCCTCCTTTCCCAACACAGCAACATATCCACTGTGGCGCAGTGTCATTGTTTTGCACCTAGACATGGATAAAGCTGCCCGTTTTCTGCCAAGCCAACACAATGGCTGAAGCCAAACTGCATCGTAAATGAGTAAATGTGTCTCGGTAACTAACAGAGCCATTTCATTCACTATTCATTACTTCGGTTGTGCTGTAACCTACGCATGAGGTGTTCTTTGATAATTTAGGTTGACTGGCCAGCTGTATTGTTACTCCCATTTTCATTACATTGCTTCCACCTACACCTCTCCTCTCCCACTCCTCCCATGAAGGGTTTCAATGATAATATAGCCATAGAAAAACAATGTCTTTCCTTCATCCCCTCAGCCGCAGTGCACATATTTTCTCCTCATTCAGGGCTGCAGTTCAGTTGAGGTCACCGTTTCGATCACCGAGTTGACAGTGCTGAACATCAACACATCTGTTATGATGAGAAGAGCCTTCACTATTACAATCAGATGTTGACAATAACAGAGTGGCCTTAACTGTTGTTTTCCTTTCTTTTAATGGCAGAGAATGGCTGATGCTTGGACTCTCACATTTAATGCTCATGACTGCAATAATCAGGCAAGTGAATGCAGACGCATTCAGGATTTACAACCAAACATCTGCTTCCATTTTACTTTTATTTCTTCTTATATCATTAAATTTCATAAAAAAAAAAAAAAAATCCCCAAATTTGTTGTTAAAAGACACAGGACATTTTTTACATTTCATAAACAAAAGAGCTGAAATTTAGCTGTGTTTTCTTGAACAAAAGTCTGGTTCATGACATGATTGTAATGCCTGAACAACAGCCCTGCAATGCATTCATCAACGATAGTTGACACCAATCACTTTCCTGTACGGTTATCATTGTCTCCATTTGTTTTAATGTCATTGTAGTAGATAAAGAACTAAGCACAAGCTATATAGATTGATATAAATTGCACATTATTCAGTTTGTAAAGCAGAAACCTAATCTACCTTTGACAAAAAAAATAAATAAATAAATAAATAAATAAGCAAGGTTAGGGAATAGCAACGGCAGCTTCTGACTCTGAATGACAAGAGTGCATAAGACTGCAGTTGTTAAAGAAGTAAATAAAGGGAAAAAAAAAAAATGAAAAAGAAAATTTCTCTGCCCACATATCTAGCGAGATGTGAAAGCATATGCAAAACAAAAACTTGATCCAGATGACTCATTACTCCGCTCCATTCTCGAAGTCAATGCCTACTTATTTGTTTGTCATGTTTATGGCAGCCTTGACGACTAATAACTTTCTGTGGGAGTCTCTTGTGGGTGGTAATCTGCACCGGCAGATCGGCTAGCCATATGTTCTTTGATTTTTGAAGGTGGTATGTGAGAACGCTGTCAGCCCACTGTGTCGTGTTATCTGAAGTAGACACACGGGTCAAGGCTCACAACCGAAGCCCGACACATGCTAATGAACTTATCTCATAAAATATGCATCGAGCCCTCCCAGGGCCGTACAGTGGCAGAGGCGTGATTTTGCAGGAATTATGGGAACAGTCATTTTCCATTATGTCAATGCTAAATGAGGAGTGACCTGCGGGAGAGGCATGTCTGACCCGTGTCCAGATAGTTTCTGCCAATTTTGCGCCGAGAACTTTGCAGATCAGTTTTGACTTTTAAGATACTGTGGTGACAGAGAATAAATGGATCTGGGTGCACAGCGTAACCTTGTTGAAGTCGTCTCCATCTGAGGCCGATGTTCCAAGTCTGTATAATTAATCAAAGACAATGATGTCAATGAGGGCTCCGGTTATGAAATTAGAGGCACGCTGTCTTCCATTACTGTACATCTTATAAGTGCATTAGGAGGGAGAGAGGGACAATAAAACAGGTGTGGAAACCATTAGGTTCATTCTTCATTCCAGCCATTCGTGGTTCCCGTCTCTTGTTTTCAGCACAATTTAGTGTCTCATAACAAAGCCAGACCTGAATGCTCGAGTGTTGAGATGATGGCCAGGATTGCAAACAAGGTGTGAACAACAGCAGTACGATCGCCGTTTGCTCGATAATGAATGAGGCTTAACAAATGAGGTTGATTTTGTAATATTTCCCTTCTTTGCGTCAGCTACATAATCAACCACTGTTGTTAAAAATGTGCTACCTGTCAAAACATAACTCACCTCCCATCGTGTGAGTTTACTTACACTTGATGTAAGTGGAAATACGCAAACACAAATAAAGTCATAAGGTGCAGAGTAACCTAACTGAGCTCGATGGACTTATGGAATCATGCTGTATTGTGAGAATAACAAAAAATATTGTATAAAGACAATCAGTTGTCTGAAGTGTTTACTTTCTTTCCTCGACTACGCTTGCTGCTTTACTCACGCATGCCTCAATGTTATGACAGGACAATGCTGTGACTTGCTGAATCCTATCCATGCTGACGATTCGTTGGTACTTCCGCTGAAATATGTGAGAACATAAAAAAAGATATTGGAAGAAAGAACTAATTAAATATTCAATTGCACATCTGTGAGCTGGATTACATATTGGTAATCTTCTGTACGAGTTCCCCCTTTCACAGAAAGCAGTCTGTCAAATGACATTCTGCAGCAAGCGGAACAATCTCCTGTGGCCGTGCTTGTCAAGTCTGTTGTGCTCCTCACCGGAGTGATGTCTGAGAGAAAGCAAAGCATCTTAAAGAAATCATTGTGTGCATGGTTCTTTGCACTGACATCTCATACAGCACACGTGTCATTTTGATAAATGAACTGCCAATGCATCATGCTGCATCTTCAAATGGTTGCTGCAACTGATGTGACAACAGCACGTTTTGGTCTCTTTTTTTTTTTTTTTTTAAGTAGGGTTTACCTCTACTTTTAGGAGCTTTCTCAAAAAGTCAAAATAGAAATACTAGAAAATACTAAGATTTCTGGAGCAAATCACAAAAGCTCATCAGCGCTCTCTCATTTTAGTGTCGTTAAATAATATATGACTTCCACCCTTTGCGGGTAACCAAGGAACTGTCGTAACAGTGACAGGTATGCAGCACAGCGTGGCACATGGCATGTAACTGACAGCAAAAATAAAGTCACAGTTTTCATTAAAGAGGCCTGTAGCTAATTATAGAACTGTGTAGTGCATAGCTAAGCCTTAACCAGGCAAACTATTCACATTTATCATTAGGTTTGAGAGCTATACTATCAGTCATCACTGAGCAATTAAAAACTATAGCGGGTGGGAGGTGAGGATCAAGAAAATGGGCCATAAATTAGCAAAAAGTCATTGGTATTTATGAACAGCAATTTATAAACACCCCATACCTTTTCAATATAATGAGCATGTGTCCTGTGAGACTGACTGAGAATGAGTTAATGCAGGATAAGGTAATACAAACCTTTTAAACTATTTATTTTGTTTCCTTCAGGTGATGAGCTTCATAAATCTCTGAGTGGGATCCTTCCAGACCCAGGAAAACTGCTTTGTAGGATTGCCACACTTGGTAGAGGCCCCCCGCCCCCAGCCTCACCCATTCCCCATAACGACCTTCACAAGTTGTTTCAGCGTGGCTCAGCTCTCGTCACTGGACTTTAACTTGGGGACCTGAACCTCACAGATTGCCAATGCTAACAAGGAACTGCCTGCTGCTGTTCCTGTGGATTGTTGTCGACGCAGGCTCAGTGTCTTCTTTACGTCCACCTTCACCGCCACTGGGACGGAGCAGGACAGGGAGGGAGCACGGCAGGAGCTTGGTGGCCCCTATGAGGAATGGGGCAGCTGGATTTCAGCGGGTCAAGAGGGGGTGGGTGTGGAACCAGTTCTTTGTACTGGAGGAGTACATGGGGTCAGACCCGCAGTACGTGGGCAAGGTAAAGAGCCTTATTTTTCCAGTTATTTATGGTGTGCAAGAAGTCATAAATCAAATAGTAAGGAGCTTGGAAGAAATTGAATTGGTGGTAAATGGAGAGGCTGACAGAACATGAGGGAGACAACGTAAGAGAAAAAGAACAGGACTAATGTGGAGTAGGTGTAAAACTACTCTGGTTTCAGCAGGGCAGCATCAACATAATATAAAGTATATGAATATCTTTATTTACTATTGACACATTTGTATATAAAACACTGGGACAGTCTTTTAGGTCAGGCTTTCCTCTTGAACAAAACAACCATACATTAAGCAAGAAAAAAAAGTATGTAAAAGAAAAAGAGATGGTGTTTACATATTGGTGTGTAGTCCAGTGATTCCTTTAAGCCTTCAGCTGTTATTCTGAGGTTCTTTGTTACAATATTGAGCATTCTTTGATGTGTTTTTGGAGTAGCCACACAACTAAATCATTATAGACAGTTTGCTAAACTGTGGTTCATCATTCAGATTCATGCTAAAGCAACAATTCTGAGATCTTTTTTTCCAAGGCATGGTTCATAATCAGCAGATATTTCTTGTGAACAGCGAACTCAAATGTTTAAGTGATTTTTTTTTTTTTGGTAAGTCAAAGCATCACTAACCCACACCTCCAATCTGGTTTCATTGATTGGTCTCCAGGTTTGATATCTCCTGACTCCAATTAGCTTTTGTTCAAGTCATTAGCCCAGGGCTTCACATACTTTTTCCAGCCAACACTGTGAATGTTTGAATGAGGTTTTCAATCTGGACAAAAACAAGACAAGGATTTGTGCATTAGTGGTTGAAATAGATGGGCCTGTTCATAATTGTAACTTGGATGAAGATCTGACCATATTTTAGGACAAATTTATACAAATGGAGGCAATTCTAGAGGATTAATTTACTCTCTTGCCACTGCACATTTACCACCTCTGATAGCAAATGCTGCAAGATACTTATTTTCATTTTGCTCCTGGAGTTGAGCCTAATAATCTTAATCTAATAATGTGAATGATTTTGTAAAACAGTACCTGTTTGTTAGTGTGTTAAGATATAAATGCTTTCGGGAGAGGGGGATCTATACATGCTAAAGGAGCTATGCCCACACAGCTGTGTTTAAGTAGCCAGCTACATATGACAGTGAAGTGGTGAGGGAATCGATGGCGTGGCAGAAATAAATTTAAGCTACAGTCCTTGTAAAAATGTCAGAACATCATGGTTATAAGCCAGGGAAGATGCTGACAGCAATAAAAAGGCAGCAGAGAGACCCAATAGCCTGAGATATACACATCCCACCAGATACACTTCTGTCTGTCCCACCTCAAATCTTTGCCATCTATG
The DNA here is from genome assembly GCA_038496675.1 of Rachycentron canadum. Classification (NCBI taxonomy): domain Eukaryota; kingdom Metazoa; phylum Chordata; class Actinopteri; order Carangiformes; family Rachycentridae; genus Rachycentron; species Rachycentron canadum. Next base: position 17,782,748 of record CM076667.1, on the reverse strand, counting down.
TTTTAAGTATGGGATTTTTTATTCTCTGCTGCGACTTAAGACATCCGTAAGTAAATTCTGTGGGGGTTTAAGGCTAAAGTTGTAATTTGGCACTCCTAGCTTACACAGGATAATGGTAAGACTGACTTATCTGCCCCAATGCCGCTGCAATCAGGCCTGACAAGCCACGCTGTTTGTGGAAGCCTCGTAGGCTAAAAGTAGGGGGAGGGGAGAGAGGCTGCTGTCTCCTGCACTCCTAAGTCACTTAATCCTGGGCTGCAGCAGTGCTTCAAAATAATTGACTGATTCTATGCCATATGAAAAGAATTTGGAGATGAGATCCTGGGACCTTTGTCAGGACGATCTTAAAGGAAAGTCCTTTGCTTTGAAATAATTGTAGCTCTAACAGGATAAAAGTTGCCTAGAGACGGGAAGGGCATGGTGTTAGTGACAAGTCTTCTAAGGAGTTATCAAGCACCATCACAGAGACCTATAAAAAAAAGGGAACAGTTCACTTTTCAAGGGACATAAATGAACTCTAATGGACCATGAGTCTTGAGTGCAATTAATGATTGTCCTGTAATAAATCAATGCCTAATTGTGGTAAGGTATTCACTCTAAAAGTGTAAACGTGATTTCCATTCATTGACCTACAGAGTATAAGGGCCTTGGTGGCTCATCAAAATTATTAATAGTATTATTACTTAGGTCAAAAATCATTTCATTCAGTGACTGAGTTAAACAGAATCGCTTTTCTATCTAATTCTACCTCTCTTTCTCAGAGTATCAATGAATATAATTTAAGTTCTTTACCACAACAGAATAAAATTTCCTCAGTATTTAAGGTTGGTTTGCAGGTTAATCCTAATGCTTAAAAATTAGGTTATGTAGCCAGTACTTTTTATGTGTACCAATACTTTTTGGCGCATAAAATTGCCCATCAAGTGTTTACTGCCAATGTTATTACTAAAATCGGGTGATTATCCACTGTGCTCATCAAAGGTAATGTAGCTTCACAAAACAACCTTCAAATTGCATTTTGTTTATGGTGATGTTGGCAGTGCCCTCTTAATGAAAGGCAACAGAAGCAAAGAGAAAAAGTTGGGGGGGGGGGCGTGTAGGGTCTTTAATTTTAAATGGTTTTGGCAAAGTTGTTGGCCTCAAAACATTTTAGATGTAAATGTATTTATATTGTCTATCCAAGATACACTTATAGTCCAAAAAATGTACGCACATGTGAGTGGGAAACGCAAGTGTGTCTGTTTTTTGCATCGTGACATGGTAAGCACTTCTGCACAGTGCTGTTGCTTTTCATTATTATTCTTTCGATTGAGTCCTGTTTTCCCTCTTTCTATCCCACTTATATACATTGAGAAAATACAGTTTACCTTTTAAATGGTTCTGCTTATACAGAGAGCAAGGTTTCTTCTTTTAAGGTCACGAATAATATCCCTGCACAAGACTGGCATGGTAGCCATGGGCCTGATTCTCTTCATGGGCTAGAATATGAATGAGTCTGTTGTCCAAGTCTCCTGAGGTCTGTAAATTTATGCTTACAATCAAAGTGAATATTTATTTTGATATAGAATTAGGGCTGCAGTTTCGGGCAGTTATATTTTCAAGAGGAAGCTGTCCTTTTTACCAAAACTGGTACAAATATTGGCTTAAATCCAGGTGAGATAAGGCGATACAGTCAGTCCTCATTTATTTATGACTTTCTTGGCTGCTATTTAACTTAAATAGAAAGCGTTTCATCAAGTTTTTGGGTTGGTTTCTACTTTGCCTTAAAGTGCAATTAAATTAACAAAAGCAGATATCATTTAGAAATGTGCGCTCATTCCAACATTGAAGTCTTGCTGACGTTCTGTGCCAGTTTGATCAAAACCTGACTGTGTCAGCAATAATAAAATCTATTTCAAGTTAAATTAAATGCATCACTGCCAACTGTAATTGCAACAGCCAAATCACCACTAATTAGCACTGGCTATTAAGAAATAATTCACATTACTAACAAGATGCAGTAATTTTTTGTCAGTTCTGACAGCATACAAAATGCAAGACAACCACTGGAGAAGGACAGGAGGAAGGAGGAAGAACCACTGAAGACGCAGTGAGGAGTCAGAGTAGCTGAGTTACGGATCAACTAGTTTGTCTATTAACTGGTGACGCTCACCTGAATGCACCGGTGCCTGCTTGTAGCAACAGCAGACGTTTGGAAACAAAATGATAACATTTCGCTGTCCTTGTGAATGTGTCGTTTTCTTTTCATTAGAATTTCAAAACATAGTCACCCGAGTCTCTGAACCTTTATCAACTACAGGAAGAGCTTTGGCACGTTCATCACCATAAAAACAATTATCTAATGCCATTTGATACCATTCTATTTGACCACTAAACCAGTATAACCAATATAGCCTTACAAGAATGCAATACATCTTTGTGCTCACAATATATTTCCACCGTCTCTGTGCTATCTCATGTTCAAGAACATATCTACACTGAAAATATAGATTTCAGCACAGCACAATCCTATAAAATACTGCCTCATACTACATGTTCCAAAACAGCCATACTGTGTTATGGGTACGATATTAATTTCTTGTTGTTTCTCTCTTGTCAGAGGTAATATTTACTGTCTGACTGGTTTGCGTTAGATTCTATTTATTCCAGTTATTTTTGTCTTCATCTTCAGCGCCACTTGAAAAGTTTTTTTGTCAAAGTTGTGGTCATCAAATTAAAGATTACACAAATATACATCTTAACGCACAAAACTTCCCTCCTAATTACCCAACCTTCATAGGATGGGTAATTAGTACAGAATGGGTAATTATAGAGGGAAGGGTGGAAAAAAGGTGAAAAAAAATACAGTTTTCATCTTTACATGCTGTCTGGTCTATTTTGGATTAATAAGCAAGCAAAGCACCATTTTCTTCTTCTGCAGCACCAGTGGAAAATGTGCCTAGTCTGCATTTCCACTTGTTTTGTTGGTATAGTATGACTACAAAATAAAGAAAGAATTAATTTAGACTCACTTAATTTAATTAGACTCACGTATCCAATGAATGCATCCTAATTTGAGCACAAAAACTGAGAAACTGTGAAATAAATAGTACAGCAATATTATGCATATAGATATATCACACATAAACACACAATATAATGTTTCAGTAATAATGCCAGAATTTATATACGCTTGCCTTAACAGCTTCTTGATGAAACAAGTTGAGGTGGCAGGCGCTAAACGTGAAGGGAATGTTAGGAAACATACAGTCACAACTGGAGGCTGCTACTTACACTACTTACTTAATTATCCTCTTTGCACCCTGAGGTGCAAATGAGGTCATGACAAGCTTCAGCGTGGTCTATAGTGCTACTACTGCTCCCTACTGCTTGCATTAGTATGGGAACAATCACTCTCGGGCCTTGCTCAAGGGCTATTGAAATGCAGTGGTATAGAAAAGTGGTTATTTCATTTTTCACATAGTCACAATCTCCTGAGAGTCACCACTAAGATTCCTTGGTGAAAGATGAAACTGCTTGTTAAATTGAATCAAATTTACTTTTGAAATGGTACAATGGGGGTATTAATACCACAATGGACCTCGACTATAAACAAAGACACAGCAGTCTGACTAGAATATTTAAAAGGGTTTTATGCTACTTATTACCGGTTCGGGTTTATTGTGAGGCTGGTGTTCTGAGTGAAAAGCAGCACTGCTGTGTCACTAACAACGTCCAATATCATTAAGAATAAACAAACAGACACATATACCCAGAATGGGATGACTGTCTTCCTCATTATCTGACTCCAGACACAACAGAACAATGAAAACATATTGATTAGAGATCACTTTGAGGACCAACATTTCACATTTAATATAAGCCTTCATGTAGAGGAACTTCTGACAATCTCCTGTTGACAAAAGTTGCATGACTGCAGATAAGCAATTAAAGCCCCGAGGGCTTAAGATAATGTAACAACCCTGTGCACTCACAATTAGATAGTGCCGAGGCCTTTCCTATACTGAGCCGTGTTTATCTGCAAGAGAAATCTGCCATTAGTGGTGAGGTCATATATCAAGCCAAGCTGCTTCCCCTCACTCTCCGTTAAACTCTCCGCTGAGTTCAGCAGCAGATCTGTCTAGCGTCACAGCACCCTCCATCTGACGATAATGGCCAGGAATTGCTGTTTGACATATTTTCTCTAGAATTATAGTAATGGAGCAATTCAGAATCTAAATAAAAAGAAACTGTTCTTGTCATTTCGATGCATGATAAATACTCTAATGACCGCTTTCAACCGGAGGAGGTGTAATCTAACGCAACACATCTCCCAGGCTTGCCATCACCATCAATGCAGGGACATTCTGAATAGATGCAACAAAACACAGCATACAGTGCGTCACTGTGATGTAAGTGGATGAAATTCGGAGCAAGCAGGAGAAAATAAGAAAATTTGTACACTTGTAGTTTCCATTTGAACCATCTAATAATTCATACTGACTTTATCCTGTGATAGCATAATGCACATAAAGGCTTTGATATACGAGTGAAAGAAGAGAGCATTGTGTGTATGAAAAAAGATAGAGACAGACATAAAAAGTATAGAGGATTGGATAGAAGGAAGCTGAGAGAGACCATACAGTGCATGTGTTTAAAGTCCCATCCTTTGCAATCTCATTGATGAGGGATTGGACCCACATATGGGTAAAGTCAACTCCAGTTTTTCAGTGTATTTTCAAAACATTTTTTGCATGTCAGAAGGACTCTATTGTTCCCTCCCACAGAAATCAGGCACAACCATGTTTTCTTTCCATACAAGTCAGAGGAACATGATAACAAGGAACTATGCGAGTCTCTCTCAAAGGGAACTAAATAAATTACATGCTTAGCAAGATAATACAGTAAGGGAATCTGTTCCCCAGAAAAATTAAAAAAAAAAAGAAACTCCAGCCACTAAGTTCAGAAAGCAAACATCATACCCAAAAAACAGCACATGCAAAGGTTAAGAAGAAATCCAATCAGCTGATATGGAGTCACACTTAGGACCTAGACGAGGAAAGAAAAAAAGTTCTCAGTACCCTTACAGAGCATGTGATGGCATGCAGCGGCATGCTCCAGTGCCTCAGTTCTTACACTTGCTGACAAAAGGTCGCTCATTTAAATAAAAGTCAATAAACCACTTTTCTTAGAAAGGGCAGCCCCGGTTCTCCCACAACTTGTTTATTCCCTTGCTTCCTGCCTGACAAGAAATGACCATCCCTCTTTTCATTGATGTCTCTTGCTCCCAGTCCCACCCCACACCTGGCTGAGATTTATTACTGATGTGGAGCCCGCAATTTAATCTTTCAATGAGGACCTATAAGGAGGACATAAAAACCTTTTCAACAAGACTTATGCACCAGGCCGAACAAAGAGATTCCATTATCTGACCATATGAAATTTACCAGCCTTACTGGTGATGGTGTGTTCCACATTGTTAAATATGGTTCAGTTTAAATGCTCTGGAATTTAGCTGTAAAATGCTTGAAAACCTAAAGAGGCCCATATAAAAGCAGCAAACCTGTTTACACATGATGATGATGATGGCCATTGTTGTAAAATACTTCAGTGCGACCATGTGCAAGCCAGCAGCTAATTAACATTGTCTCAAAAAAAAAAAATATATATATATATATATATTATATATATCACATGCTCCATTACCTAATTGCTTTGCACTGTACACAGAGGTCTACTCGGTGACCTATAGCTAAACAAGGCTACTGTATGCAAAGCGCCAAACAATAATCATGCTCCATGACGTCCATAAAGCATGTCCAATGCAGTAGCTGATTGCCTGACACAACACTGCATTCGCTGGCACAGGGAACATAACACACCAGTAGATATATCAGCAACTAGTTCACACTACACTCTAGTATTGATACAGTCAATACATTAAATGAATTATACACAGCATAAAGGTTTGAATGTAAATATTTAAAATGTATATAAAAAAAAAAAAAAACACTCATGTTAAATGCTTATACACGATCTTATCCCTAAACTCATCGAGGAAGTGTTGCCTAACTAATTCACTGTCAACTACAAAGTAATTTGAAAGGATTGCTCTCCTGCAGATTATGCATGAGGTGTGACAGAGACTCAGTTGCTTGTTAGAACATATTAAGAGGTTGAGGACATTTACAATTGTAATGTATTTTAATGATGAATGTTGCGAGAAATTCTGAGAAGAACAGCTGAAATAAAAGCTAATGATGTCATTCATCTGCCCTGCCAAAGTAATACATTTCATATATTTTGTCCTCGTGGGTAATGGACTTTTCTCCTGAATTGCCTGGATCATATTTCCAAATGGCGTGCTAATGTCCCAATCGGTATCACTTACTACCGTGGTCAACATCTTCCATTTGAATCTTGACATTGATGGGCAATACTGTTGTGATTCTGGATAGAAAATTGCATTCTGTGTGTTGTATCAATATCACTGTATTGTTTAATCAAGTGTGATATGAGAAAAGGGAATCAGGCCTTAACCCTAGTTTCTAGGATCAATAACAATCATGTACATTAATGTGACATGTCAAAAAAAACTGTTATTTGCTATGCAAAAGAAACTCACATGAAAACACATGTTTTTAGGTAATTAGTGGTGTTTAGTGATGTATAACAAAGCTTCTACACATTGTATCTTAGCAATTCAAGAGATTGTTGATCAAGTACCAGTCATACCAAATTGTTTGGTTTTCATGAATGGCTGTTTACAACTGCAGGTGAGAGGTACAGAGCACTGCAATATCACAGCTTTGGAGGTGAATATAACTCAATGGCTTCCATTTGCTGTCACACACCCGAGGCTATATCTGTCAATCTATTCCATTTTGTCCTTTCTCTGTCTTACCATGGTTTTTCTTCCCCCTTTCTCTTGCTCTCTTACATACACAGATACACAGGCACGCACACAAAACACACACTAGGTCTGAACAATTAATCAAAATATTATCAAACTCGCAATATGGCCAAGTGCAATATCCAAATCACAGGGGCTGCAATGTTTTGATAAAAAGGTAAAATGTGTCACAACACACCATTATAAATCAGGCCTTGTGGTGCTACAGAGATGCCATGTCCTACAAATCATTCTCCATATGCAAGCGAACATGCATATCTGCTACAGACCACAGCAAATATCACATCATTTTTACTTTTTTCAGTGAAAATCAAGTGCAAAAAATTACCATTTCCACCACAGTCGTGACTTTTATTAGAATCGCAGTAACACACAGACATACATCCCTAAACATGTTTTCTGTACCACTAAAGTCTGCTGAGTGTATGTGTGCATTTTTAACTCCACTCCCCATTACCTGACAACGCGGATAGCAAGCTCCGAGCTGTCAGCAGCAAAGAAATGGCTTGCAAGCCAATATCGATCAGCTATAATAAGCTTGCTGCATTTGACAGTGTTCTCTTTCCATCAGCAGCTCACCAGTGCACCGACTACCTCCAAAAACTTGGTTCCACAACTAACAGTCATGATGTGGAATGACATGGCACTGCCCTGACAATGCATGAACTTGGAGCCACCTACAACACACCAGCATACTGCCAGTCTGTCACCTCACTATAGTTGGTTGGTAGGACAGTGGCTGAATCGTTGTTGGATTGAAGGGACGTTTCAGACCTCATATAGTATAAAAATGTATTCAAAACAGCATTAGGCCAGCGATACATGCAAAACACTTAACAGATTAACTAATTCACACCAACACACTATGACCTACATGTAGTAAATTAAATTTGAAATAGAATTGAATTTATTAAAAAAAAATGGCTTTGTGATACAAGTTAGGGGGCATGTTTGTATTGTACAGTGGTAGATATCAATATAATACATATTAAATGACTCACCTTTTTCAGAATATTTACTGATTTGTAAACATACTTGCTAGTGCAGGGTTGCTGGGCCATTCAAGGAACAATGTTAGCTCCCTATCAGCAAAGAGTTGTGGCTTCTATATGCATTCCTGAGAGGAGCTGCACATAATCCTGGTTGCAGAAATCCAATTACAGCATTTTCTACAGAGGTTGGTTACATTCTCCTCTGAAATCGCTCAAATTAATCAATGCAAGTTTACTGCATTGCCAATGAGGGACCATGTGCTGCAAATCCTATAACTAAAAAGGGACCACCACCACCCCCCCGAGTCCAGAATTCCCTGTAAAGCACAGCCACTATCCTAAGTATGTAGCTATTTCACAGCCAGTAAGCTACCATTTCCCCCATTTATACCAGTAGTTCAGTAGCTTCAGTCAATAGAAGTATTTTGCTTGGATGATTAATAGGAGATGAATAATGGGCTTGCCAATATTTGTTTTGACAGCACTGCTGATGCACTGCACCATGACACCGCTGATGCACTGGCTGGCCATCTAACATTGCCTCAACTGTTGCAGACAGGGCAAGATGGCCTAATGGTTAGAGAGAACATTATGGAAATTATAGATCACAGCTTTGAATCCCCACAGTATTTTTGTCCATAAACAGCTGTACATCCTGGCAAAATGAGGTTAGGCAAGACTCGTATGACAAAAGCATCAACTAACTGTCTAAAATGTTGATCTGAAATGTTTGACAGTCACTCTTGGCATCCTGAAAAACTGAACACTGAGCGATCATTTGAGAGAATAAAAAAATAAATAAATAAATCAAAAAGGCAAACATAATTACTTCAACAGATGGTACAAGTTTGGATGGTAACAGGAATCTTATTTTATAGCTGTCATGTCAACTGGTACCCTGAGCAGAGCATCTTGCTAATTATGCTTATCATGAAAAATGGAGTGTTAAGACATCTTCACCGTAATAACGGTGCATATCATCGCGCTGTCTCCACAATCCAAGTCTCGTGCGGTCATTCTGCATATGCTTTATGCTAACCAGAAGCATGTTTACGTTTTTGAATTTACATAAGGTTATCGTGAATGCCATCATTTGAGTTCTGCATGCAAGGATTGTTTTGTTGATTCATGCGTTATAAATTGGAAACAACCGTCACAAGAAAGACTTTTTTTTTTTCCCCCCTCTCGAGTAAAATCATTTATTTTTCTTTTGGCATAATGCTAAGAAGGTTGTGGCTGTGATTGTTCCTCTTGTCTACTGAGACCAATGGGTGTTTTGTAGTTTAAAAGAAGCCTCTGCCTCACAATTAACAATTTTTTTTATATAATTGATTACCATTGTTAGAGTAATGGAATTTTTAATTAATATCAGTCAACTGCCATTTATAATTAATGATGCTATGCGCCTATTCTTTTTACATTTGCATTTCATCTTTAATTGTGCAGTTCTGAATCGATTTTCAGGTGCCTCTCCTGGGTGCTTGCATTGAATGTACTGCAACTGTGAAAAATATGCCATTCTTTTCATATTCTCATCAGTCAAAGGACAACCAAATGTAAACTCCCCGTTTACCATGAATACAAAGTGATCATTTTTCAACACATAAAATTAGAGTATGCCCACAGTGCAGAGCCACTGCAGCCCCACGCAGCTCCAGTCAATAAAAGCATTGTGTTGGATAAATAGCCTCCGGAGTTATCCATATCATAATTATTATCTATATAAGAATCACTTTATAGATCTGCCTTCGAATGCCTTTGTGCAGTGTTGTAAGTGATGGAAGCTAACAAGCCTAAACAATCTTATGCAATTTAAAGCTGCTACTAGTTAGAAAAGCCTAAAATTTCTGGTGTGTCTGAAAGATGGCAATTCAGCACTACAAGGTGCAAACTTCCCTGTAAGGTACTTGTTATTTTGTCCAACAAGGCTGAGTGACACATTAAGGTGAACACCTTGTAATGTAATACAATTACAGTGCAACTGTATGTCATGAAAAAATCTCTAAGAAAAAGAAAAGAAAAAAAAAAGAAAAAAATGGGACAGTGTTTGTTACAGGCAACTTGTGTTGGATTGCATCATTAGACAGCACAGGTGTTTATGTTGATGTGTGCACCAATCTTTTTGTTTTCCTTCAGCAATGTGTTTTTTGTTAGTCGGCTCTGACTAGTAAAAAAATAAAAAATAATAATAATAAATCCTAATCAGGACCACATTGTTGCAACAGTCCTTCTGCCACTCTGATCTCTGCAGTATACCACAAGCAAAATGAGTAATAACTTTAACCCTGCCTAATAATGAAATTGCTGTTCACTGGTGTTGACAATTCATCTAATAGGACAAAACTGTTTGAACAAGTCTGCAACACTAAGATCCTGAGATAGAGCTAGTATAATGAGGTTGCAGATAATGTGAATGGATTGCAAAAGATTACAGGATTACTACACAATAGGAAACAAGATGGATAATAAATAAACAGTTACGCAAAACCGCCACTCTTGCAGTATTCCCTGCTGCCTGACTAAAATACAGGGTAGTGGAATACACACTGTTTTATTAAAGACAAGCAAACCTAGAAACACAAGTTTCGGGGGATCACCTGAGGGCAACAAGATTCTTAAACCATAGTGCTGACAGCTAAAAAGACCCACCAGAAACAGATCCCTTTCATTTGGCTTAACTTAAAATGTAATATCTGGATGGTTTTATTATGATTATCTATACTGAAGAAAGAAGAAAAAAAAAAAACATTCCCTAACATCAGTTTAATTTTTAAACTCCTAAGGCTGGTGATTTTGTGGTAATAATTATTGTTCTGTAGCCTAACCAACAAACAATGCCAGTCAAATTAGATTACACACAACAACATAATGATATACAAGTATAATCATTAGTACTACCAATTTTTCTGATGGTGGCACATCAACTTAGGGATGAGGCTCTTTGCTCATTTTCCAACACAACCACATACAAAAACCACAAAATGTAGGCAACCGTTGCCAACAACGCTGCCACAGTTCAGCATGATAGGCTCAAATGCACACAGGCAAGGACAAAGACCAAGATTGATGGCAGGAAAGGAATAGAAATAATAGAATACCATCCGTACATATATAGATGGAAGAGAAGACCCTAAGCAAAACCACAGTATTCCTTTTCAACTTGAGGTCAAAATCTCTTGACCGTGGTAACTACACATCACATATCAATAATTATATTCCAAACAAAAACCGCTTTTACAGCTAGTTAGCCGTTTAAACCCATGAAGTTGAAAACAAGACCCTGCTGGCTTTGTGCTAATTAATAATAAATGAGCCATGCCTACATTCAAGAGACATGCCATGCTTCACAATGTTACATTACCACCACCATCACTGCTCAAAATAGTTCCCTAATTTGTCTGATGACATAGGCAAACACATAAATGTCCATGACTCCATAAAAATTAACCATCAGCAACAACCACACAGCAAGAGGGACAAAACCATGACATGCATGCTCACGGGCAGCTGAGGGGTACAGGGACCAACATTATTATGTCGTATAAAGGCACGGCAGGCCAAGCAGCACATAACAGAAGAGAAAAAAAATAATGTCCTACCTCCGAAGTGTGTCCAATCTGCCATCTGGTCCATCATTTTGTCTGTGTAAAAAAATGTTTGTTTGTTTGTTAAGGTTCACAGCACATTATAAAAAGATGTTTTGTCCAGCAAAAAGAAATCATACATTGCAATTCAAGATTTGAGCTCAGAGAAGAAAATTCAAGCACAGATACTCATACATTCCTCTTCTTTTTTTTTTTTTTTTTTTCTCAATTCAATACCAAACAACAAACAACTGTCTTGCACTTGCACAGAGGTCTACAAATGGCACAGCAGCAGCAACACCAGCCTCATGGCACAGCGGCCTTCAGCAAAACAGCACAGCGTTGCAAAACATTGCATAGAATAAAATAGGAGAAAATGGAATAGAGCTTCAATACCAAACACATGCCTGTGCATATGTGTACACCATCACTGAGCAATAACTTCCAAATAAATTGCATCTGCATAATGATTACTTGATTTGAAACATAATATGGACGTACAATATCGCAGAGAGTCAATACATTGCAGTTGATTATTGCAGATTACACTCAAGACATACACACACAAAACAAATGCGACACCGCAGAATGAAATCAAATGGCACGGCGGCCTTTCAACAACCACGCAAACATGCAAGGCGGCCAGCAAGCAACACAAAACAGTCATTTAAAAATCAAGTCCTTTTGTGGTCACAGGTAAATTGAATCAGCGTTAATAACCTTGTCCGTGACTGGACAACCGACTGCGACACCGCCCGCCGAGGTTCAGCTTTCTCGGTCACGGCCTTTTAACGTTAAGATACAGAACAAGCCGCTTTGTTCAACGTAATCCAGTTGCACACACACGAAAGTTAACGTTTAAGTAATAAACAAAAACATGACTTAAGCTAAAGCATCGTTTGGCTAGCGGCGCAAGCCCCGCTATCAGCTGTTAGCGCACTTTGCTAACGACAATCTTCTTTTTTTTTCTTTTCAGCTAAAAGAAAGTGTCAACGGTTTACATTTGAGTTACTTTACCTCCAAGTCTTTTTTTTTCAATGTCGTCCAAGGCTGCGTGTCACCATTTCATCTTCTCTTGCTAGCACCTGCTAACGGCTCTCTTGACTTTTAGCTAGCTGCGCGCCACCAGTTGCGCAGTTAAATTTCAGTCGGCTCCATACAATTCAATTAACTGTGTTTTTAAATGTTTTTAAAAAAAAAAAAAAAAAAAAAAATCACGGAGAAGGTGAAACTCTGCTTCTGAAACTCTGCAGGGACTGAAGAGGGAAACGCCAAATTGGGCTGCCAAGTGCAGTTCCAATTTACTTGAAGCAAATGAGGTATTGTCCTCTCTTGTTCCCTTGTCCCCTCGTTTTGTCTCCTTGTAGGAATCAATGAACTGTCCCACGCAGTTCACCTGTAACTCCGTCTCATTTCACAGGTGGGAGGGTAAAAGGTGCGTTGTGGTCCCATGAATTCTAGCTGATATATTGATTTAAATTGCAATTTAAAATCAGCTTTGACCTTCTGCTTGTTCACAAAGATGTACCAAAGGCATGTTGTAATATAGGAAAAGAAATGCCCAAAGCATTTTTCATTGTTTTAATTAGGGGGGGGGGATCCTTAATTAATTATCATAAAAAGTTGGGAGTCCTTCTGAAGAAAATGAAACGGGTCAAGCATGATTGACATAAGTTTTCTGATGCGTGACTGATATTGTTTTACTCACTGTCTCTTGAAGCATGTTTACTTCTTAAGGTTTTCATGCTTTCAAAGTTTTCTTTGATTTGACCATGAGGGCTTATCAATTTCAACTTTAGTTGACCCCTTGTTCCCTCGCTCGAGACTATAAGAACCTGTTTCATTACATCATGAACTCAAAGAAATCTAAAGGGGAAAAGGTTGCTGTATTTCAGTGTAAATGTTTGATCCACAGCATTTTGCATCCATAGTCCATACATACTGTGATGGACCAACAAGACCTTTCCATAAGCAAAGGTGAATCCGACTGCAACCAAGACCTTCCGCACATTCTTCATCTTCAAATTTGGGGGACACGAGTATCTGTTCTTCGTAGCCATCTGCTGTTGTTAAATGGTTAATCAGATGATCCTTGTAAGCACATAAAGCCAGGAAATGCCACATAATTACAGATCACTAGCAAATTGTAGAGGATACAGATTTGAACATGGGTGGTTGGCATTTCATATATTGGGCTTCAGCTGTGAAAATATCACCCAAAAAGTAAGCAGAATGTTTTACCTGACTGAATTTTAAAATTACTTGACAGCACCTGTCTGAACATACCCAGCACTTATCTAGTGCTTGGCATGGATAAATGGAGAGCTCAGTATGTAATCTACTTTGTTTCATTGTCAGATTGTCTAGTCTGAGGAGGAGGAGCATGTTGTTGACATTATTCAAGCAGACAATCTATAATCTACATTTCAGATTTAGTGCTCATTGCAGAAAATGTTATGGGATCTAGTTGTCACCCTACAAGGGTCACGTACTAAAAATAATTCATTCATTTGAATAGCAATGAATAATGCACAGTGGGTGCGAGCATTATAATGCCATGCTATGCTTGTGTGAACTGGGCAATTTGCACTGAATCACCAATCACTCCCAGTGTGTTTGTGCTTGCATCTGCTTGTCTTGCGTTGTTTTGAAACGCAACCTACGGAGAATTTATAGCTGCCTCCCAAATATCCTCTTCTCTCTTTGGCTGGAGAATTTGGTGGAGAATTGACTATGTGCAAATGATTGCTTTATGTGTACAAGTGGGGTAGAGAGAGAATTAATTACTCATAAAAAGTGTTGGAGTGAGGATCTGTTGACTGGCGCACAAATAAGAAGGTGATTACAGGATGGTAATTGGTATTCAGATGACACAAGCTAGAAAAGGCTTGTTCACCTATCTGAAAGCAGCCAAAAAAATAATAACCACGCCTTTTTAGTTATAGCAATGCTTAAAATGAGCCCCTTGCTTTGTCATTAAGTATAGAATTAGAGGAATTTCATTGCAATCAGGCCACATTGGCAGTAGGTTGATTGCTTTTCAATGGTGTTGGTGAAAAGTCCATGCCATTGATAAGACGGCAAAAATCGATGTCCATACTGTATATGGTGATGATCACATTGCATTAGAGCCGTTAAATATTTAAAATGCTTTGACCAGTATAATTGATCTCTGCAGGGAGGTAAACATAACTATGTCAATAGGGTTTCTGCCAAAAAAACATCAAATGTGTTTGCCTTGTACAAAGATAGCTGCAGTGGCCCTGGATCTATATTAACAAAGATACTCTCTGACTGGAGTAGTGATATTTTGCAATTGTGGAGAGTCAGCCTGGTCACAGACCTCTGGTGTCAGGAGAAAATATTAAAGAATGTATTTACCGCTAGTTGTCACACTGATCTTTACCACTCTACCACAAAAAAACCCACCCAGCTCCCATCTCCTATCGTACATAACTGAAGGTTTTTGAGTCATGCTTGAATAGAAGTGAGTCCAAGATGTTGAGGAGTTATCACTGCAGCATAATTGCACAGAGAGAATCCATTATTTATGAGAGATTTAGCCTCATTAATCTGTGAAACGTTTCTGAAAGTATGATCATTTTATTTTTCTCATGACTTAGTGTTTTGCAGATCCTTGCGGAGACATGAATTTGCTCTTTGATGCACAGTCAGTTTCCTTGACTGTCTTTGTGAAACAGTGTTCTTTGACAGCTTTTCAGTGCTTTCAATGAATCATTATCTGTGCCAAAGTTTGCACTCGACCTGTCTTTTTTCTATTTTGTCTTGCAGCTGCACACTGACCTCGATAAGGGGGACAGTGCGGTGAAGTACACTCTCTCGGGGGAAGGGGCTGGCTCCATTTTCACAATTGACCAAACAACGGGGGACATCCATGCCTTAAGGAGTCTTGACAGGGAGGAGAAGCCTTACTACACCCTGCGCGCCCAGGCTGTTGACATCAACACCGATAGGCCCCTGGAGCCTGAATCTGAATTTGTAATCAAGGTCCAAGACATCAACGACAATGAGCCAAAGTTCCTCGAGGGACCATACACGGCCAGTGTGCCTGAGATGTCACCAGTAGGCAAGTGGCCATCTGAAGTGATTTGTTCTGCTCACTAAAGATAGAGAAGCCAGTGCTTTCAATAATGAATTGGAATTCTTTGCAGTAAAAGCTCTGCTGTCTCCTCTTTAACCGGGGAAGACAAAAGTTGAGTTTCAGGAGCATCACAGGTGCAACCAGAGGGGGCAAAGCTGCTCCTTCCAACCCATTCTGACATTTCAGAGATCCAGTTATTACTGTTGTGCCCTGAGTATATTTCACAGCTCTCTATACCCCTCCACCCTGCACCCTCCCTAGGGAGAACAGATCAAGGTAATTCGCTGAGAGAATGGTTCCTCTTGTTCTGAATCGCAATGAAGCCCTCAAAACTCCAAAATCAGCACTCTCCAGAGTATGAGTAGAAAGCAGGAACAACACGGCCTAGCCCCCAATCCGAACATCATTCATTACAACACAAACTGTTTACTGTGGAATCACAGAATCAGAACAGAGATTAGCTTTAAACACCCCCCACAGACGATCAGTTAGATTGTTTGGCAGATAGATAATTAGTTTTGAGTTATATAACAAGCACTTTTGTAATTTTTTTCAAGTGAATTTACCAAACTATTTGAAAATTTCATCATCCTGTGATTTAAGATACATATGTTATATTTTATTATTAGTTCAGACCATCGCTGTCATGTGTGGTTACAGTGAATGCATACATACTCCAGCAATTTCATATGCCACTTTCATTAAGTTGTTGTGCTCATTAGAGACAGATTTTAAAAGAATGGTCAAAATAAAAACACCAGAGGCCTGAGACTTCGGGATTTTTGGTGCTGAGCATGAACCATGCTACATAAACTCTAGGTTTCCCACAATTAAACTGAATATCATAGACATATATACCCACATCTTTACAACTGCACACTCCGACTCTGTAACACCAAGTTTCTCAGATGAATTCAAAGTCTTAAGCCCACTAGGACACATCAGACAACTGTTTCCACAGTTGCTGTGTAGTACTCCTTGTGATAAGCAAAGTTAACTTCACGTGTCAGCTTCTTTTAATAACAGGGGATTAAATTAATCACACATGATTAATAATGGAAATTATTCATGAAAATAATTCCAGCCAAAATATGACTGACTATGACTTTTTAGGGGGAGGCTACATTTTAATGTACAGTGTTTTGTCTATTATATTTGAAAAACAATTAATAGTGCAGGAAAAAGAAAAACATTGAAAGAATATCTCAAGTAATTTTCTACATTGAAGAAAATATGATCATGATGCTAGAAAATCAAGCAGAATCTCAAAATGCGCACTTGCAGTCTTACATATGAATAATTCTGATACAAAACTAAATAAAGCATGGGTATAGAAATAGCCTTAATTGTCACACATTACAGCTGAAACCATAAAAATCATAAGGAACACGGATAACTGATGCCAAATCGTGCAGGACGACACTGTTATTCGAAGTATCTTTGTTGAGAATTAAAGTGAGAACACCCCCCACCACACTTTGTGCAAGAAGCTATCTTTATTTCCAGGGCAAAAAATAACACACCAGGGGAGCTGCAGCCATTGTATAAACATCAAACCAACTAAAGTCTTTATCAATATTTATACCAGCGAGACTTGTGTGATCAATGGCTTCATTAACTGTTACACCCCTTTTGTTGTCTTTGGCTATAACGTCCCCGTGAATGTTTCTGTGTCAGCGGGGCAAAACAAAAATAAAAAGAGAGAGAGAGAGAGAGAGAGAGAGAGAGTTGCTGAACATAAATATGCATTAATGGTTGGTAATGAAGACTAATCTATGGCCAAACATGAAAAAACTACTAGTGGCATAATCCAGAGACTCCCTTAGAGTTGTTAGCAACAAGTTTATCCCTGATTAACTTAGAGAAAGTGACAAATAAAAAAATAAAAAATACTTAGGAGACTTTGCCTGAAAAGACAGTTTAATTACCGACTGGATGAATTTGTTCTTTTCGCTCCTTGTCTACAAACTTTGATTTGTTGATATCACACTTTTCCTTTTTTACATGTACCTTTGCAGAAGTCCTTTCCAAACCAGAGTCCTATTATTGGACTAATGCAATTCTTCTGTCCTTAACTTTATATTTAATATATAAAATCTGTTTATGTATGTGTAGTCAGAAGAGTCTGTGTATATTCCGTTGGGTTGATTACAACATTACAATAAACTGTCAAATGTTGTAACATAAAGAATATTGAATTAAGTCGGACGCTGCATTTTGCTAAAATCCTGTTTACCAGCAGTGACCTCTGAAGCCATTCCCTTGACCTATGCCTTACTCACACACCTGAATTAGCATAATTATATGAATAGAATTTAAATTAATATATTTTTAAACTTTTTTATAGCCTCACGCTGAAGTAAAGGCTGTCACCTTTGTCACCAGGGAATACGTAGACGTCAGCCACACGTAAAGGCTTTTAAACTTCCACTACACCTGAGCTCTCAGTGCTGCGGATTTTCTCTCCTTGGCTGATTTGAAAATACATGTTAATGTATTATCTCATCTATTGCATTTCCGTGTTGAACACAATGCAGTCCTTCTCTGTGATGTCTAATCAGGAATGTGTGGCTTTGTTAGGGAGGATTGAGACACTAATCTCTCTCACCTAATGTTTTAATGCCATTGTTACCATCTGCTCAGACTGCAAAGCCTATTTAATATACAGCAAGTTCTTTACAGGTGACTGGGAGCTTACTGGAATCTAAAATGACCATGCAAATGCCTTACCTGCGGCCAGCGCCTCCTATCCAGAGTAATAATTCTACAGTTCCTACATTTTACATGTGTTAAAGCTATAGCCAGATGTGGGGATGTGATTGATACATGGACATCTGCACACAAAGCTGTCTGCCTGTGAAGGCAACCATGTCAACCTGCCTGCAAGGAGTCTTTCTACAGAAGCTGTCCATCTGCCCACACACCAGGCTTGTGTTTGTGTCTTAGAGTTATAAAATAGTAAGGCTGACAAGGCATGTTTGTTTGTTTTTTTTGTTTTTTTTTTTATAAATGGTTGCTTAAACTGGAAACTTTTGATTGAATCTGTTGTTTCTAAGTGGGTGGTGAATAAGGACCGTGTTAAAGGGATGGTGTTTTCAATGCCAGTTAGTTAAGGGAGATGAGCCTAACCTCCAACAAGTAATTATTCTGTCCCTGTTACTGCAGGAGTTTGGAAGACTGCCATCTTAATACTATTCTTCCCGTGGACCTTTGTTTTCTTAATGGTACCATTGTTTAATGAATGGTTGCACAAGAGCGTTTTTACCCTTGCTTTATTTTTTTTTTTTGATAATAGCCACTTAGTGCTTGTACAAATGTGCAAATCAAAACATACAACTGGAACAAAATTGAACAACTTCCCAACACACTGTCTCCTCTGCACTCCTCCTTGTTGCACTCTGCCAAGGACTTTGACTGTTCAGCGGTAACAATAGCATGTTCTCAGTTGTGATTAATCATCCATTAACGTCAGATGAGATCATTCAGGAAACTGATGAACCTCAAACAGTTTGGGTTTCAATCCCATTGGGAAACAATCAATAAGTCCTACCGCTATTCTTTCTTTTCTTTTCTTTTTTCTTTTTTTACAGGGACGTATGTGACACAAGTGACAGCCACAGACGCGGATGACCCCACCTATGGAAACAGTGCTCGAGTGGTATACAGCATCCTGCATGGCCAGCCATACTTCTCCGTTGACCCCAAAACAGGTAGAGTACTTCCTATCCTTCTTGCTGCTGAGTATTTATGAGGCAAAATAGTCATTTCGCCAGCATAAAGTTCACAATCATCTGTAAATATGTGAGTCAAATGTGTCAGCAGATAAGTGCCTCTGTTTTATGTGCACCTGGCAATTGCAGCGAGGCAATCTTGCAGTGAAATAAGGTTATCTAGGCCATTAGTCTTGAATGATATGAATGACTGAGTGTCTTCTAAGCAGTGGACTATTGGAACCATACATCAGGACAATAACGCCGGCCCAAGAATTGACCCACGGGAAAATAAAAGGATACACATTCACCAAAGAATATTTATCTGACAGATATTAAATAAAGAATTGATTCAAGCATCCAAATCTGTGTCAGTGGGTATAATGTAGACTGTAATGTAAAATATTCATATTACCAGTTTCAGAGAAAGCAAGATTTAAAAAAACAAACAAATCAAAAGTAGTATTTATTCATGGTATAGTAGCTTTAAATATGTTAGCGGCTCACTGGGTGGAATTGCAGGAAGACATCACATTAAACGGTAAACCCCTAAACTGATCGTCTCAGCATCAGGAAATACAGAGCTATCTCTAAAACAGCAGTGACTCTCTGGACCTTTGGTGCAAGGATACTGGGCAGTCAGTATTCTACAATAACTCAGCAAACTGCTTCAGCAGGTGGGTTGAACTGAAATAATAACCAAAGGGCAAACAACACAAAAGCATCTGATGCTGAAACAACAGTGTTTAGTTATTTGAATTTTATTTATTCCTGCTTTGCTGGAATAGGCGTCTGGTGTCATAGGCAGTATAAAGGTTGCAGAGTGGCAGCAAGGGGGGGTGATGGCACACGACTCGTCTGAATCTGAAAAGCCTTCATACCTCCGGTGTTTGTCGGCAGCGGGCAGCTGTTGGCTTACTGTTTGGCACAGTTCAAAGCATATGAAAATAGGTTCATACATATCACACGGGCAGATTCTGTGGAATCTGCTGCTGATTATGCTGCTAACAGAGCACATCCTGTGACTGTATTTCAAACTGATGCTGGAAAAAATCAAACTGTTAAAGTCAATGTTTGCCCTGCTGGGCCTGTACCTATCTCCAAATGCACATCAACAAGTGGAACACTGGGAGGGAAAATGTGAGCAAGGGGAGGGGGGAGTTAGGGCGCACAACAACATAGGTAATTCCCTATGCATGTCACGGAAATTATCCCCGTCAGAGACAGCAGACGCCCCTCCCTCTACATAAAAAAAAATATATAGCCACATTTCAAAGAATCAGCATCGTGTTTGATTTTGGGTTCACATCTGTTAGGAGTCTGTGGCTCAAATGGGGCATCCTCCCATCCTCACTATAATAAATGGAATGGAAGAGGAGGGGGGAAAGCGCCGACCCACCTACACTGCCTACTTCCTTTTAGCCTGCCAACCTCGCACTGACCTAGCAATTAATCTGCAGTAAAAACGCTCTCTGATCTCAGGGTCTCTGATCCTCAAGTGAATCATCATATGGCTTCACAAGAGTTCTCTATTGAATGTCAAGTGTCTCCAGTTTGTGGAATGACCTCTATTTCAGCCTTGGTCAGGGGCACATGTGTGTCTTGTTACTCTGGTGCAAACTCCTTAGGTGGAAATATATTGTGGATTTTGAAGTAAATTGTGCATTTGGCATCAAACATATTTCAGGAGATTTTACGTGTGCCGCTTTTTTTTCCCTTTGTCTATTTGTCTCGCTATCTCTGTCTCTCACTATCTCTTCTTCTTCCTCTATTTCTCTCTTTTATTATCTGTATTTCTCATCAATCTTGCCGTACACCAGGGGTTATAAAGACAGCCTTGCCCAATATGGACAGAGAGGTGAAGGAACAGTACCAGGTATTAATCCAGGCCAAGGACATGGGGGGCCAACTGGGGGGGCTGGCCGGGACCACCACCGTCAACATCACCCTCAGCGATGTCAACGATAATCCACCAAGGTTCTCTAAAAGTAAGTGCCCTTTCTAGATTAATAGAAAACACCAACTTTCAATTTTGGAAAACAGTAATAATGCAGATGACCTTACACAGGTTGATGTATTTTATGATAACAAAATAAACACTGTGCAATTACAACAGGGCAGGGGGTATTCATCATGTCTGCTCTTTGTAATTTGTTTTCATTATTTGTCATTATGCTTTGTCGTAAGCAAAGGTCTGTTTATTTAGTATGATTGCATCTACATCGACTACTCCTGGCAAATAAACCAGGATTTGTGTTATTTCACTCCAGGGGCATCTTTCTATATTTAGATCAGGCTTGAGCGTGATGGTGCTGCACCAGGGATTGAGTCAGTGTATTTAAACACTGTCTTTTATCCGGTATTTTATATAAGCTGCTAAACCAGATTAATTTGATTGTGCTATTCACAGGGTCATGTAAAAAGCCAAGCAGGAATACATAACTGTATACTCATTGATCTGTGAAAGCTTTTCTACATATAGGCATAAACACTAAACTGTGTGCAAAATGTGCCCTTCTCCAAAACAAGTGTATGACAGGAAAGCAAAGAATACTCTGCTGTACTGATGCAGTCTCTTCAGGTATTTTGAGGTGACACCGAGCGGTCTCCTCTGAATGTAAATTCAGGCAGTCAGACGGTCAAGCTCCTTTGGCTGTGTGGAAAAGATGATATTTCCATAATGCTGTCACAGCACAGAGGTTTGGGCCAAGTATGGTGCCTCCTCTGCCCTGTCCCAAATCCTCTCTTTGTCTTCTTCCCTTTCCCGTCTTTAGAGGGCTTGTAGGTAGAAAATGTATGTTTGTTCTTGCTACACTGGAGGTCCTCATCAGATGTTTTAGTGTAAATATTATATTGCTGCATGAATCCACCCCACATCTGGCATTTGCAGAAATCTCTCTTTTCCTCCCTAGTTATTATAGATTATGCATTTGTGAAGTCAATCCCCTAAACCTCTATGATGGCTGCAGAGGTGGTTGCAACTGCAAACCCTGCAGAGGTCATGAGTAATAGTAATGTACAGTACCTTAATCTGGCTTTGCTGAATTATCCTCGAAGCTTGATTTTTTTTTTTTTTTTTTTAACTCACTGACAAAACTATGTAGCAGCTGTTGGTTAGCTACTCTTAACCTCCAACTCACTCTATTTGGCCACTGGAGCTAACAAAAAGCAAAGTTGCAAGGACGTGAACCTTAAAGGACCTTTTTAAAATTAATGCTTGCCCTTGGAAGTACTTGATTATTTATTGAAATGATGGCAACCCAAATTCACCCATATGCCTCAGCTCCCCATCTCTCAATCCCTGGATCAACACTGAGGAAAAACCCAAGATCCACAGTAAAATTGCAGAATGACAAATGAGAAGGAGTGCAATAACACACACATCACAGCAGTACCAGCATCTTGTAGTGTAGCATGACCTCATGTATAGTGCTGACTTTAACCAACACCTAAATGCAACATTTTCCAAGAAACTAGGAAGGGCATCTCGGTTTTGTTTCAGCACATTTATTTTTGTCCTCCGCGGAGAAATAAGAAATAACCTCTCAGCCAAGCAGCATCCTTTTTCAACCTTCTGGTGCCAAGTGTCTGACACTCGGGCTTATCGTAGACATTTATGTTCAAGTTCATCCATCTCCAACTTGCCATTGTGTCAAGTAGAGATGGAGTTTATATAGGCTCATTCATTCCTTTCTCTGTGGCACATTGTCTTCTCTTAGATGTATTCAGTCTTAAGCTCTTGTTCCAGTTTGGGTTTATTTCTCATATTAGGGCCAAATAAATCAAACTCCGCAAAAATAAATCATCACAATTGGTCTTGGCTGTTTCTTTGTTGCAGCAGGGAAATGTGTTAGGAAACTGTTTTAATTAAATGTGTTAAGAATTTGGTTAAATAAATGTAAACACAAAGCCTCCCAGAGCTACCCTATAATTATGAGTACTAATGGAAATTCACTCATTTAGTCATAATGGATAGTCCCCAAATGAATGTTGTCACCTTTGACACGGCACCGGCTTGTAAAGTAATGTTGAAAATTAATGTCACGATGATTTGCTGACATTTCTTGAACAGTCAAGCGTGTGAAAAATGAGGTTGCAATTGTTAACAATGTGCCCACAGCACCTCTACGATGGCAGCAGGTACGAGATTTGTAATGCCACAGTAAAGTTTTAATGTCTGTGGCACAAGCAGACATCCTTGTTTGAACAGGGAGTGGAGGGAAACATAGAAAAGATCAATTTCTATCTATCGTCAGGTGTAAGTCACATTGAAGTGATTTACTCTTTGTTGGTTTGTAGATTTCCACCTAAGTCGTCAGTGGTGATTTCTGCTGTTGGGAGTATGGAGGCCCCTGGGCTCATGGGTTTGTTGATCTTACAGGTTTAGCCAGCCAATTATAAGGAGCAGAGCAGCCTTGATGTCCACACACATCAAAATTGAATAATGTCATGCCTATAGCCACAGGCCTAACTTCAGACAGAGAGCATATCAGCTATTTGCCTGCGGGTGGAAGAAACACCCTCGGGTGGATGAGAGTACATAAAAGACAGGATGTGAAGAGCTGAGTGTTTCCATCCTATGTCAAGCAATGATAATGAACAACTCTGAGTCTGGTCTGATGTTTGTTTGTTCACAGGTTTCTTTCACCTCAGAGTTCCTGAGTCTTCTGCGGTGGGGTCGGCTGTGGGGAGAATCAAAGCCCATGACCTGGACATTGGACGAAATGCCGAAGTAGAGTACACCATTGTGCCAGGTGATGGAGGTGCCACGTTTGACATCACCACCAATGAACACAACCAAGAGGGGATCATCATTCTCAAAAGGGTATGGGACATAACTGCACATTCGCACACAAAAGCTGAAATGAAGGGAGTGTGAAAAGAACAAACAAATAATGGCTGCTTGCTAATCAAGGCTGGGGAGAAAAAAAATCACTGAAGGGTGGAAAATTACCTGCATGGCTCACATGGTAAATTCAGCGTAATGTACATTTCCACAGCACTGATTTATCTGGACAACCACTTTGCATTTCTATTTTTTTCAGCGCTATTAATTCCACTCTTTCCCCTTTTCTGTTTTTCCCAGTTGCTGTTAAGTTGTTGTCAAAAAAGCTCCAGACTTTTCACATTAAAATGTAATTTTTAATCTGAAAAATAAGCTTGCCTTAATGTTAAAGTGAGCAAAATGGTTAATTTTTCTATCAGAAAGGAAAAACTGAGAACAGCAGCAGTAAGTACAGTATCACATGACTCTTTTTTGTACTGAAGGAATTAGTACTGTGGAAATCAAGGCCCACATGAGAATGAATTTATCAGGTTAACAGGTAAACACAGAGAAAGGGTTGAGTTTGCCTAAATTGGGAGAGAAGCAAATTTGAGATAAACATTAATTAAATAATAGCCTTGTTCTGTCTGCATTTGATGCATATATAAAAGCCAATATTAAAGAATTTATGGTAGTTAAACACAAGAAATAGTTTGTTTTGAGTGCTTTTTTTTTTATCATGTAAAACACATGTATGGAGTTTAAGTGCCATCATAAATCATATCAGATCTTGACAGCCCCTCTGACAATGTAAAAAAATCATAGTTAAAAATAATTCTATTGTAGGTAATGCCACTCCTGTATAGTGCTGCTGTTGCATTGGTTGAACACTGCACATCGAATTGGAAGGAAAGCTCACTCTGCTCATGAGGATTTAAAAAAATAGCTATTGCTGGGGACAGGGAATGGGACCAATGGGATGTAACACAACAGAAAGGGGGAAAAAAAAAAAACTTGAGACAATACACATATATATTTATATATAGCCTTCCTCAGGAATGCGGAGGCGGATTTGTTGCACCTGAGGGGGCGGGGGTGTTGCTGCACTCCTAGCACCCCTACTTCCCACAGGTATGCGATTCTATGTGTTATATTTACACCTGGATAATATTCCACCGGTGTGACTGCCTTTGCAATATGATTTATACATTTATATACATTTATTTCAGTAACAGAAGCATCACATCTCAAAACAATTAAATATAGATAAATAAACAGATAAACAGATGTAGAATAAAATAAATTATAATAAGTGTCTCATTATGCTGTACCAGCAGGTCACTTGGCAGATATGAGGGTTGAACCTATGATCTTTCAGCTGTGTGATGTTGCTCCCTAACTGTTTGTCTCCATGCAGTCCATGCCTTGAAGAGCAGTTTAGAGCAAAGGCATTACTCCCACTGTGTGCCTGTGTTATATGAAGCATTCACTCAGCATGTCAGGGCTCATATCCTATGCCGTATGTTCTTTTTTGCTACTTGGATTAATACATCCAGTGCATAGTGACCCACAGCAAGAGGTCTTGGTCTTTGGCTGTACTTGCTTTGAACCACAGAGCAAAAGTATCTCATTTAAGACCAACTTTTACCACATACGGAGCATTTGTAGAGCAGTGATGTCACTTCACAAAATGACAAGTGGCACAAAAGCGGTGGCGATATGAGAGAAATTTATTACTCTGAGGATAAAGCCCTGGAGATCTATCATCTCATTTTCAAGGGGGGACCCATAGCTGCTGGAGGTGAGGAAAAAGGACATTACAGCCACAGACTAAAATTACAGGGAGAAATAGAGTGGTTCAGTCAGTGCAATAAGTACTAATGTACTAAATAGCCAGGCTATAATAAGACTTATTATGCAATAAATTATTATATTTAGTCTATATATTAAAAAGTTATAAAGCTCCTCTCCAAAATTCAGTTCATTTATACTTAAATAATATCTTGGCCTCATGTCCTTAGGACCTTAGGAATGAATTAACAAATGGTAGATATTTCAATGTAGCCTACCACAGTGCATTTTTTTCCCCCAGAACAATGCCACTAATAACCATACCAATCAAGTTTGATCCTGGATAAGAGGACATTGAGTAATAGAGTACGAGGTTCACAGCTGCTCGATGTATCAGCCTGATAACGTCATCTTTCATAATGCATTCATGATGTTCTGGTTTATTTAGTGAAAATCTCCCCATTAAAAGTGTTCCTTCATTTGTGTACGTTCCCGGCTCTGTTGTGACACTCTCCTTAGGGTATGCCTAGTTAAAGACTTGTAGATCCATCACACACAAACACACTAAATTGAAGTAATATCATTGCTCTACCCACAAGCTCGACTGTAGAAAGCAAGAGCATGATATTATTTCTCTTTAGACACTGAAAGTGTTCAGCTCAGTGACAGTGGGTGGGTAATGTGCATTTATGAGTGCTGCATGGGCAGAGTCACAGTGTGGTCTCATACTCCTAAAAGGGTACACCTACTTTTAAAATTGTGGAAAGCATCAGGGAATTAATTGAATAATTTGTATTAATGAAATCATGACTCCTTGTCTACATTTAACCACATTAATCAGGATGTAAGTGTACTGTGCAGAGGGATCTGGGCCCACTGATGCCTGATCTGTCTGCTATACTACGGCATCAAGTGTTGTAGGCCATCCTGGTTAGCAAAAGACTGTGCAGTGAGCAGTTTTCGAGCTCTTACCTCTCCCCACTCACTGCTCACTGCTCAGTGTCGTGAATGTGCCATGTAACAGTTAAGAAGCATATAATATGAATGTTGCCCCCACACACAACTACACAGGTGCACACAGATGCAATTTCTTGTGCACTCTCTCACTCATGCAGCCAAACATACAGAAATAGAAGCTGTCAACCTGCTTTTGTGTTGCATACTCAGGCTGAATCACTCACACAAGCCCTTGCACATTGATTCCTTCATTCTCCGTGCTGCATTTCCCTCTGGCAAGATGCAGTAGACCCCCGTGGTGAGTTTAAATGCCGTTTGCTGTCAGTGCTATTGAGGTTCAATAGGAAAAAAAAAAAAAAGAACTGCACAGCAATGCTAAGATTGCATAATGTAACGGTGACACAGCGTCTCTGCGACATAACAAAGAAAAAAATGTAAGCGTCAGAAAGTGAAGATTTCTCTAAGCAGTGAAGCAATGAGATGGATTCCTTTCCTGGAATCACTTCTCTGCTTATTTTCCCAAAATATTATTGGAGTGTTGTGTCATTATTTCCAAAACATAAAAAAGAATACAAAGATATTGTTAAGGCAACAGATAAGTCACAACTTTATGAACAACTCATGTTGCTTTACCATCACATTCATTTTTACCAGAAATAGATACCTCATTTTTTATTAGTTTAATCACACGGTGCAACTGCTGCTTTCTGCTGCTTTCTGCTGCTGTCACACAGAGACTGCCCTGCTATAAAAAAAACAATTGCATTATGACCCATAGTAATGTTTTATTGTTAGGTGACCTCTAGAGGTCTTAGTAATTATGATAGGAACAAGACTGTGTTGGGAGAATGTTGAGGTGAGTGCATGTCTAGCTGCTGACTGCTCTAGTTTCCCTTGTGAAACCAGTGGTTAATGTTGTTTCTTTTATCTAACCTTAGGGACGTAATTATTTCAACCCACACTGCGACCGTCTCCTAAAAAAAAAACACCTTAAAACTACTAGTAGATTTTTTCCCTATACCTAATCAAACCATCATCATTCTACAACCTTGAAGCCTCGAGTTTGTAAGTCGAGTCAGACAGGTTGTTGTGTGTGGCACAGTCTGTCAATCGCACAGTAGCCACGCTCTGCTTTATGGTCTTTTTTCCTCTTAATGGGACCGTAATTAAAAAATGAACATCGAATTGTATTGAAGACTTAAAACTCGAGATAAATCCATTAGGAAAACATTTCCTGAGGTAATAATTCAAGTGAGAGGTTGGGACATTTTCCCATAGACTTTAATGCAATCTGACATACTTTTGGTGTCACCCCTTATCATTAGATGGAATGCAGGTTTAAGGCTCTGCAGCATTGGCTTCACTTGCTGCAGAACATACGTAGGTCCACTCTTATAAGCAGTCCATGGCAGCGACTATTGCATTGTGAATGACGAAGAAAAAAGTTATCAGTTTTATTTACCACTAAACCTCAAACTTTTAGATGACTTTCTCCAAAACTTTGCATCTTCAGATGCAAATTCATTTCTGGAAAATTAAAAAAAAAAAAAAAAAAAAAAAAAAGTGGGTTTCTCATTAAAACTCAGCTTTTCCATACAAATTCACAAAATACTTTCAAGAAGTGGCAATATATCTGTTTTTGTCACTTGTTTCATTTCAGGCACACAGCATATATTTCATCTGATTGCAAAAGTAATAAAAGAAAAATGTGCAGCCAATTCTATCTGGTTTTGTGCCTTTCAGGGTATTTCTGATGTAAGTGTCTAAAATGTTCTTTGGGGGAATGCAAATCTGCATTTGTTTTTATGATGTATCAGACTGAGGTATTCGTTAACTGGTACATTTTTAGTACATGCCCCAGCACACAAGCGCACAAAGGTGTGTGATCCTTTGATCCCCAAAAATATGCAGCTGAGTGAGTAATTGATTCCCTGCTCAGTGTAAGAACCCCCTCAGTTCTCTATGTGCATGTGTATGTGTGAACACCCCTGTGTGTAAATCATGAATATGTGCACGTACTGAATGTATGAATGGTTCTTATATTCATGGCTATACATCACTGTATAGTGACCTTCTCATTTGGCAGTAATGGAATAACACAATGTGACAGAAAGCAATTATGATGTAAATGGAGACAGTTATTTGTTTATATCGTGTATACCCTCGATGGATGGCAAGGATGCATCTTTCCTCTAATTGTTTTACTTCCAGTGTTTGATATGCTGCCATGACAACAATGAGGCAGTGTGATATAGTCCCTACAGTGGGAGACGGCTGCACAAAGCCATTGTTGATGGGGGACATTCTGAGCCCCTTCAACTGACCAAGCCTCCCACAGTGTCATTTACTAAACAACATGTGATCTTACACATGTGAGATTGTGATATTGGCAGGACACGGGCAGGGAGGAGAGGAAGAACGAGCCGTGCCTGGGAAAGGTGTGGGGAGTAGGCAGCTGGAGATGAAGCCTTTATGAGTTGCTCCCTGTGTTCCCAGAATACTGACCCGCCCACAGACTTGTCTTATTTCAGATTGGTAGGATATCCCCAGAGACAGGTGTGCAAATGTGTGCAGACAATCCTCTCTTTACCCTTCCCTCTTTCTCTCTCTTTCTCTCTCTCTCTGCCTTATTTGACTTGCTTCCCTCACGCACATGTCGAAAAAACACAGCAGGACAGAGACGAAAGCCACATTGTACAAAGAGCAGAGTTTGGCAGACCCCAAATTACAGACTCGGGAAGGTTGGTTATGATAAGAGGATCAGGCTGAGTAATGGGTTCAAAGGATGATCATCTGTTTCCCAGTCTGCCGATACAGAGGGAGAGAAAAAAAGAGGCACAGAGGCATGGATGGGGTTTTCACATCCCATCTGGAAAACATAAGATTATGGGAGACAATAGGTAAATCCACCAATGAATTTCCCAGGGAAACGTGCAGACAAATGTGTGCGCATGGAGCGACATACTGTACATGAATAATCACGTGGAAGGACACAGGCTTATTCAAACACTGCCATACATTACAATATGTGGAGGGCGGGAGCACTGATTGAGAGTTTCAGAATGATAACCTTGGGTTGTGTTCGTGAAAGAATTGTTAGTCAGATTAAATGTCGTTTGTCCATGTGTGTGTTTGTTTACCTCCTCCTGTGGGGGGGGGGGGGGGGTGGCAGATATGTGTAATTGAAATTTGCTTCCCTAAGCCTAAAGGAACTGCATTGTTTAATGACAGCATGGGTGGCATAATAGTTGCTGGCTCACATTCAGGGAATCCATTTTAATACAGGTCTTTCTCCTCACTCTACAAACTCAATGCCCCCAGCGCTCAAAGTGCATTGAATAAAGAGCGTTTGCTGCAGACCTTTGGCACTGCCTCCAAATCCATTGCCCTGGAGAGTCAAGGGGTTCAAAAAACAATGTAGGGAAGTGCAGTAGACTTCGAACTGTGTGTAAACTTAAACCTCTTGTATTTAGATCTGAAACAAAATAATAGAAATAGTAGTGGTGACAGAATAATAAGTAATTTTAAAGTTGCTTGGTTGTTTTGAGTGCAGCTGAGGTGATATGAAGTTATCTCTAGATTTGTCACAAAGGTAGTACAGTTCTTACTTTGGCGATCATGGTGCTGTGGACTTAGTGTTTAATGGGCAGATATGACTCAGGGTGGTGTTTTGACCCATGACCTCTCCTGTCCACATGTCCTTGAGCATGACACTGAACTGCAAATTGCTCCCAGTGGCGAGGGGAGTGAGAGGCACAATGTAAAGCACTTTGTCCTCATAAGGGTGAAAAGCACCAAACATAGTTGATTTACCAGCGTTTTAGGCTGCTCTGGCTTTCAGTGTTGTCATGCGCCCCTTAGTGATTGCTAAGGTGTACTTGTTGGCTGTTCTGAAGGGCTGTTCTGAATCATTAAGTCTGGCCCTGACATGCTGATTCGAGAGCTGGTTGATGTTTTGAGGTATTATACAAGTATGTAATTGATTTTCCATTGCAAACACATTTTTAATGAGGTAACAGTTCAAAAAATTATCCAGTGATTCATCCAACTTGCATAAGGTTGCATTTTTTTTTTTTTTTTTTTTTTGCCACTTCCTACGAACAGCACATTCACGTAATTAATGTTGT
Source organism: Rachycentron canadum (assembly GCA_038496675.1). Taxonomy (NCBI): domain Eukaryota; kingdom Metazoa; phylum Chordata; class Actinopteri; order Carangiformes; family Rachycentridae; genus Rachycentron; species Rachycentron canadum. Next base: position 17,751,828 of record CM076667.1, on the reverse strand, counting down.
AATGTTGCATGACATTTAAAAAAAAGGGAGATTGTCACCAACAGAGTGCAGAACTGATAAACATTTGCATGCAAAACAAATGCCACTAATCGCCTGGATTGCCTCAGCTCGAACATGGCCCCATTTAGACTTCCCCAAAGTCAGAGCCATTGGCAGTGTTGAGGCAAGAAGCCTTTTTCATCCTTCCTGCCATCAATTAAGGACTTAATTTCACTAAAGCCAGACAGTGACTGCAGTCTAATTTCTCTATCAGAAATGTCATTACTGGGCTGTTTGAACAGTAAATCATTTCAGGGGATGGGAGCTGTTACTGCCCACTCAGTCTTGATGAGATACAACCAGGCAGTAAAAAAAAAAATAGTAATGGCCAAATGACAAAAGTAATGAACAACCTGCTTACCCAACTGAAGGCCAGAAAACGGTGAGAAATTTTGGTTGAATCCTAAAAAAGACAACAGGTTGGTGTCGAATATAGTTTGCAGTTTAAATAAGGACACATTCATATAATTTAAAATCACAAAATGTCCTTACCCTGACAAAGACTGTGAAACATATACGTAATCCCTATATTACGATGGGGTGATTGCAGGATGTAATAGCTCAAAACTGATAGCCTTCGTATCTAAGAGCTCATCCAACGGCATGATACTTGCTCACAGACAGGAGTTGAAACTAATCTATTGATTACAGTGCTGAATGTTCCGGTGGGAGGTGAAATGAGTTATTTTAGGCCCTGGTGTGAAAGGAGTCGAAAGAAGGGGGTAAGACGGAAACAATACCTCAGAGCAGCAGGAGATCCAGGTGCCCGGCACAGACGAATAACACCTCACCAAGCAACCGGGCAGGGAGCAATGTCTTTGTGTACGTCTGCGTATGCAGGTGTTGTGTGTGAGAGAGTGAGCACAAAGAGAGAAAAAGAGGAGAGAGAGTGACAAAGAGGAGGCAGAGGTGGCGCTTTGAGCCGATGAAGTGCCTTCTCTCTGGTGGTTTGTGGTGGTGTGGGTGTAATAGATTAAACTAGTGTCCCGGGGCTCATCCCATGGCTAACCCTGTCCTATTAAGAGTGGCAGTGCGAGTCTTTCACAGTCACTCCACTCCACTGCAGTGTGGACAGGGCTGCTGGCAAAGGCTCTCAGATGGCACTCCACTGTTGTGAGCACTGTGGGGATGGAGATGCTTCGAGACAGCCAAGGACACAAACTGATGTGACTGATGGCAGCACAATAAAGTGAGCATCTCTTTTAGGACCCCCTGGTATTCAGAGGGACATCAAATGGCTCTCTGAGGCATGTAAGCTTTTCCCCGCTGATGATAAGCTCATTGTGCTCTGTGGTCAGTTCACTGCTGATGGCACAATGGAGGCTAGGGGTCTTTAGCATTCGCCTGCATGGAAGAATCTTGCTGAACTGTCAGTCACTGACTGCGTTGACCTTATAAATGAAGTCATTCATTTACAACAGAGATATTAGACCAGGCTCAAACCACTGAGTCATAATTGCCCATCTCAGAATCTCAGTGAGATTTTCACACTGTAGCGGCCTAAATAATGAGTTTAGCTTATTGGCCATTGTTAGGGCTATTAGAGCTTACTGCAACCCAGCGGGCAAATCTTTAGCTTTTTTGATGATGGGTGCTGTCATGTGGGATCAAAGGTTTTGGCTTCACTAGAATTAAGCACCCAGACGTGACCTAATGCTTCTGTTTGGACAAATGTGTTGCCTTACACAGCTACAGTTATAAATGAAATGTGATATTCTAGGCATGTTTGGCTCAGCTTTGATTTACTCTCTGGGGATAAATCATGTAAAGGGGTGTTAATGATTCATAAACTGTATTGTAAATATATAATACTGTGGTTAAATGGATTTTAAGGCCCCACTGCATATCACAGATTAAACAACATTTGCAGTATTTTTCACCCTATTTAATCATCACCCTCTTCAGGTAATACCTGTGTTCAGCACAAACAAATGAAATCAGCCTGCTAATGACTTGCTGCGCTGTGATAATGATTCTTCAAGGGGAAAGTCTAGATTCACCCATGGGTGTTGGCAGAAGACTGTGCCTCGTATTAGTGGGTGAGCGTTATGGAGGTTTGAAAAGAATATTGAACTTTGCAATTTTACTACTGAACTGAACACACAAACAAACTGAAACTATTAAATATGCATATCATCCTGCTTCTCCCATCCCCAAAATAACCTCCAAGCTGACAAAACAGCTGCAACTAACACTTTATACCGTGCATGGAGCTGTGAGGGAAGGACCAGAAACACGCCTTAGTATCAAGTGAGAAGCAACAATTTATGGATTTCTCTCATTACATCTCACTATAAATCGTCAACAAGAACGTCCACTGTTCTGTATTCAGACATGCAAATGTGATGATGCAAGGACTTTTTAATGTGTGTGAAGCACAATACTGTACCTGTGAGACCGTGATGCCTTGATTAGTCCCCTGTTCTAAATTAACAAATTCCCTTGGTACATAGCAGGTTCAATTGGCAAGAAAAAAAAAAGTTCCTTCATTCAGTATCACTGCCAGTGCAATGAAGGTGCACATTTACATATCAAAGGGCGCAGCACCATGTCTAGAATTTCAAGTGTGTTCTGTTGTGATGTTGAAGAGCAGCAGCACTGACATGAGAGGAACTCGGTCTGTCCTCCTTACAAATTCTACCGTTGATACACTTCCTTGTTGTGTCCACAGTAACCCATAAAAGGTGCATAACAAGTGAAGCTATAATGAGACACTTCAAACGTGTAATTGAACATGCGTATGTTTATGCAACTTGTTTAGGGATGATATATGTGTGGATATGGGTAATACTTACTCATACAGCGCCGGTTCTGAGTGCATAAGTAGGTCATCTTCGAGGAAGGTGGGAAAAACTGAGAATGATACATGCAGTCTGAGAGTGAATGGCCATTTTTTTCCCCCCCTTCCTGGGAAATTTCCCCTATGGCCTCCAGATCTGATTTGATTCTCCCCAAGTCAAGTGTTGACACATTAGCACGTCTTCTCATTAACTCAGAGTTTCTCATTACCCCCTCCTGGCCTCATTTTATTCCTATTTAACAACAGATATCCCAGACACACTTGGACCATCCTGCATCTCTATCACATTAAAAAGGCAGTGAAGCTGTCGACATTACAGTTTTTGCACCCAAAAACAGAATATGTAAATTAATCTGTGGGATTTGCATGACAGTTAATCATATGGTAGTCCATGCAGTGTTCCACTGGTGTCAGAAAGGCCTCTGCCTCCTCCATCTGCTGAGGAAATGAGCTGCAATTTGTTCCTGCGATGTCATCTCTCTTCTTTGCTGCAATTTAATGAGTACCTTTACGAGCAAAACCTTTCAATCCTGATGAAATACCATAGTGTGTACAAGACAGGATAAATAAATCCAGTGGGTTAACTAAAAATCTTTTTAATGAGTGGCCATATAATGATGAATGATTGTAAAAAATTACATGACTGGTCTGGAGATTGTTAAATGTGGAAGCTCATTCAACACATTTGTCGGAATATGGAACATGTACTTCTGGTAGTACTTAAGAAAAAAAATACTTTCTGATAGGTGTTAGCTTATTAGTTAGCCAGTCAAGCATCTGACCTAAGAATTACTCTCATAAGCAACACTTTTCTGGGCAACATCTAATTTAGAAATGGTCAGTTGCATGTTAACATGATTAACACAAACACCGGTAAAGTATCTGCCCTACAAAGGTAGAGAGCAGTAACTACAAGAGCAGTGATGGTGAGGAACAAGGAGTTGAAAGTTTACAAGATAACTGACAAACTGTGGGACAGATAGAAAGGTCATAAGGCCTTTGTTATATGCCTTTTAAGGCTTATTGTATGGAAAAATCACTGCCAGTAACGTTACTTGATACCTAAGAAAATGTGGATGCTACACCCCTTTGATATCAAATACATATCCATCAATAAAATATATTATTTTAGCTTTTTTCTTTTTTAAGCTAGTTTGTTTTGGTTATTTCCATTGTTTACTGTAATCAAATGTTTCACAAACCAGCTATTTTAGTAGCTGCAGCTTTTGCTTTTTTACATTGAGCAATGTTCAGTGACAAACTGAATCACCACGATATTGGTTTATCAATATGTATATATTGCTTTTATAGATAATGGATAGCGGAAAATTAATGAAGAGATTTCATGTTAGCCTCAGCAATTAGCTTTGGCTGTCTGGCAGGCTGGCTCTCCATTTAGTTGCCCCTCTAAGTGCAATTGTGGCTTCTCGAGACAAGAGCAAACAGGTCTAAGTTGGTTTGGCTTTATAATTAGTTATAGCAATGTAACTATTTGAGACTGGGGTAATACCTGTCAAGGTCAAAGTGCAAAGTGAAAAAAATCCAATAAAAAATACATTTATTACAATATTTTAAATATCTTTACAAAGCAGTCACTTCCAACATTACTCAATACACCTGCACCTGAATAACATTTCTCCTGCTCAACTGTTTTAAATTAAGGCATTATTTGTCAACTGAAACTCCAGGCATCCAGTGGTGCATGCTGGGAGATTTGTGTCAAAGCTGCAAATTCTGCGTGTGAAAAGAACATTTGCCCCATCACAATCCACAAGTCTCTGCCTTCGGCTAGCTCAGGATTACATGGAAATTAGACAGTTATAAAGGGTTCGGGTTCGGGCCTCCACCTAATTGTGGTGATGCAGCATGTTGAGATGGAAAGCAACGTTTTTCCGTGTCCCCAGTGCGGCTCATGGCTAATGAGGCCTGGTGTACACCTCCTGCTGTCCACCTCCCCAGCATCGTCTTCCCTCCTCCTACTCCACCTGTGCATGTATTTCAGCTGAGCTATGCATGGCTGTCTATAAACATTGGTCTGGGCACAATATTATAAACAGCACAATAGAGCCTCCAAATATTAATTTATTTTCGTTATTTTCGAATGTGTTAATTATAATATTGATGCATCTATTGGAGTCTCTAAAACTTTAAATTTTGTGAAGCAAAGTACATTGAGTTCCTTTTGATTCTGATTTTCAGAAATTCGCAGGAAGCAGCAGGGAGCTGAGGAAACTGAAATAATGACTGCTGTACATTTTCAGCCACTTTGTAGTCACAGCTTAGTGGGAAGTCTTTGGGTTTGATTGTAGGGATCAGCATTTGAATGACACCTTCAATGAATTCAGTGTTTGTACGGGACTGTTGCTTCAGAGTGCTTGGTCTTCTCTCAGTGTTGTCACTTCTTGAAAGAGATTGAAAGGGACAGAGTGTATTTCCTGTTGAAGGATCTTATAGCTGTGCCTAGCCAGTTGCATCTGGTGCACTGTAATCAAACCAATCATGGTGGTTGATGGTCAATGATTGCCTTCAGATTGGCTTGCCTTCACATAGCTCTCTTTTTTTTTCTTTTTACGGACACCTGCTGTAGCAGAAAGACTGTGAAACCATGGAGATGGAGGAGAGACAGAGGGCTCGAGAAGCATCTGCTATCCCTGTGAAATCATGACTGAACAGCCTCTGATCATTTCTAGTGGTTGGACTCTAATTATATCGCTAATTCATGTGCGTTTAACTTGGACAGATGATTGGTGATATTTATCTTGCATCACAAGCTCAAAAGCCTTTTTTTTTATACATCCTCCACTACACCTCCCCATCTCACTGTCTCTTTGCATAAGAACATTTCACAGTGCTATTACCAGCTGTTTTCATTTGGTGTCTTTTGGAACAACGTGCCGGAGAAGCCCAAGTCCTGGGGCTGAAAGATAGCATTGCCGCCATAGTGGTTACATGTTAGTCAATTTGAAATACACAGAAAGGAATGTCTCTCATGTGACTCCGGGCCAGCGGAGCATGACCGAGTGCAAGCTCGCCAAGTATGGTCGGTCACACATGAGAGGGCTGGAGACAGGCAGAAGCATGAACACGGGAGTCACTGCTGTCGGATGTTTACACCTCAGCTACAGACATGCTGAGGATGCCAAGTCCTCCGCTCGCTTTTGACTAATTGACCCTGAGCTGATATGTCAGAGGCTTGAGGGGGTAGAACATATGAACCCCTAAGCTGGTGTCTGAAGAACTCTTGTAAAGAGGTGAAGTTCTGCTGGACCAAGTAAGTGCAGCCTGACTTTTGCAGGGCAAAACATTAACCTGGTCAGTCTCCCCCTGTGAGTCTCCCCTGGAACAGACGCCAGTCTGCTATTGAGCCGTCATTTAAATCGTGGAAATCCACACAAAAAATACTTGTGGTATCATATCTGATGGTATTTTCACCACTGTGTTGGCTCCTTTTTGCCGTTCATGCAGGAGAGAACAATGCTATTTGAATGTGTTTTTTTTTCTGACAACATAAACATCAGAAATGCTGGAATTTGTTGGATGTGAGGTGAATGATGTTTACATCTGATAGCACTTAGTCATCCTTGAAAATACTAGAATAACAGAAACGAACTGAGAGTAAACTGCTGTCAAAACACCGATGCTCATGTTCAGTTACAGCGTTTCCTCAAGAGCTCTTAGCTCGCACAGGATGAACACTACAGAGAAAATAAATTACTGCAGGAGTGTTGACACGTTCTAGACCCTGACACTATCATGATTTGTAACGTTAATGCTGCTCTTTTCTGTTTTTCTTCTAGCCCCTGGACTACGAAACCAAGAAGGCGTACACTTTCAAGGTAGACGCCTCCAATGCTCACCTGGATCCGCGGTTTCAGAACTTTGGGGCCTTTAAAGACACAGCAACAGTGAAGATTAACGTTTTGGATGTGGATGAGCCCCCAGTGTTCAATAAGCCCTCGTATGTGATGGATGTGTACGAGGACACACCCGCGGGCACCATCATCGGGGCGGTTACAGCACAGGATTTAGATGCCAGCAGCAGTCCAGTCAGGTAAAGTTAAACTCTTCTGTTTAATACAATCCTCTTTACGCATAACCTTCTGTACATGGTATTATATGATGGTGTAATATCAAACAGAACTAATCTGGTTTATTTAGCTCAGTCATAGGCAGAGCTAAAATACAAAATTGCTATGTGTAGCTTAAACTGGTTAAAAACAACATAAGCAAAAGTATACAATAAGATTAGATTTCATATAAAACAATATCTGTGGATTTAATGTCTCTAGCAAACAGTTCAAACCTTTATGGACTTGATGGGACACGCAAGAATGCTTAAAAACTGGTAAATTTGCAGATGATACTACACTCCAACCCTACTGGTTAAACTAGAAGGACACTCAGAGAGCACAGACCTTCGCCAAGGGCAATGTCAGACAACATAAACCAGACTTCAGAGGAAAAAAAATTAAAATTCATAGTAAATGATCCAGATCTGCCCCAAAAATGTAACAGCCTCTTCCCTGGCTCGTGCCCCATCCCTGCACCAAGTTTGGTGCAAATCAGCTGCATAATTCTGCTGACAAACGCACACAGGTGAACACATAACCTCCTTGGCAGGAGTAAAAATACATATTTCATCCACTTTCAATATTTTTAAAGATTCGGTGGATTTTTTCCAAGTTTGGACTTTCACAGATAAGACAAACATGAAAAAACCCAGAATAAAGTAATTCAATCATTTACTGTATTTGCCTTAAAAATTTAAGCAATGGACTGAAAATAATGCATAAATTGGCCACATGTTCCTTTCTTTTCTGAAGTATTCTGATAAAGAGACTGGCCTCTGGTTGTGTTCTCAGTGTTCTGTAGACATAGTGTGCAGTATATAGAGGTCAGGATAAAGATAAAGAAAGAAGCCACATGTCTCTGTGATGGAGAATCTTGTTTATTTAAAGGTGCATTATGTAAATAGTTTCCATATCATCCTTACTCTTGAATAAAAACATAGGAGCACGCCTGGATCTGAGCACACATCTTCATCCTGAGGGGCTTTAAAATTGAACCAAATCTCCCTCGTCACTCTTGTGGGGACAAAAGAGCTAAAGGGAGGAGTACTGTGATACTGCGACCAGTGATTGAAGGTTTTAGAACTCTAATCCATTCGTCAATGTCTCCAGTCTCCATTCATCAATGTCATCACGGCTTTAATCTTGAGAGTATTGTCAGTTTTACTCATCAGCTCGAGGACTAATCAATCTATGTAGAACATCTGACATTGTCGTGTGAAATCCTGCTAGCGTCATCTCTCGGCAGGTCAGGAGTTGCTGGTGACGTTGCACAACCGAGAATATTACATTAACATTATTAGTGGCCTCCACATTTGCATATCTGCACCTGATATCTGCACTCTCAAAATGAGAGTAATGTCGGCATGAGAGTGGAGATATTATCTGACTTTATTTGATAAAGACTGATAAAACGATATTAAACTTAAACCATTTTAAATTCATTCAACCATCGCTTTTTTTTAGCAGCTGGACACTGGACAGTTCAGTTCGCGTTCAGTTTCTATTCTGTTCTCACACTTTTTACAAAAAAGGAAAAAAATAAAAAGCCAAAAAACTTGATGTCCTGAGAACTGACACTCTTTAAGGCTCGTGTTTATATAAAATGTTCTATCTATTGGTTCATCATACCTGTTTGACTTCACTTGGGGTCATTTTAATGAACCAGCATACAGCATTTTTAACCCGCTTACAAAGATTTAAGAAACAGTTATGTTCTTTCAAGTCATGTAATTGGCTGTTACTTGTTCTTCAAAGCTACATTAGGATTGATTTCATATACTACTTTTATTAATGCTTATTATTGGGATGATTGACATCGTTAATGGTATTGTATCGAATTTTTTAGGAACTAAAAAACACTGTGTGCATTGCCCGTCGACAGTGAGTTGTGCCGTCTAACTTTCTTGGTGGAAATTGAAATGGACCAAGTTGCACAGAGCAAGCTTTCGCTGTGCTTTTATTACTACCCGTGTCCTCACTTAGCCGTCAAGAAGCAACTAGTTAATGCTAAGAGTATTAATGTGGCTTGGATTAGAAAAAAAGTAGCTAGTGTTTGGATAGCGAGAAACATGTTTGTACGTTGACAACACTGTTCATTAACAAAGATATGATCTAAATGGAACGTGACAGCTGATAAGAGAATATAAGTGGTAGTGTAGTATATCAGTAGAGCCCCACAGAAGCAAAGGAACTGAATATTTAATGCTATCTCTACTGATTTAATTTATAGATTAAAATGAATTTCTTAGGTTTTGATTTATGTGGGTTTGTTTTTCATAGACCTCAATAATGAATTCTGATCAAACAAAATTCATATTCTAACAAAATACTTTTACAAGGCACTACACTGTCGATAGCTGGTCTCTCCTTGGCAATTATTAGGTGACACACTCAAACATCACTGCTCAGCTTTAAAGATCTGACTGAATTATACTCAGGGGCAAGTCATTGCTTTTTTCCCCTCAGTCTTTCTGTCGTACCATGCAGCTGCTACCACACAAATACATACACACGCACTACCCTAACACAAAACTTGAGTGGTGGATAACAATAGACTGTCTTTTGAGAAGACAAAAGAAGTACATTATTAAAAATGTATGAGAACCCTTTTGTTTTTAAGATCTATTAGCTGCTTTTGCTCAGGCAGATTGCTTTGTAGAAATGGTTCTTCGAAGATGTATTGCTCAAGCGTTACACAAATGGCAAAGATACCTGTTGCGTGGAGTTATTTTATTATGAATATTTTATTCCATTGAAAACAAAAGGAATGGGGGGGAAAAAAAGCAGAGATTTGTACAACAAAAAGCCCATACCCTCCACTCTGTGGATCTCCATTTTGTCTTCAGCACTTTAAATATTCATCAATATCACAGCTGACATTGTTCATTTGTGTGCCTTCAGAGGGAAGCCTTGCATTCTTCACCTCAAAACAATAGACCCAGTGACCCATCATGCATAGGGAATTATGCTCTTAGACTTGAAACTCAGATGATTTTGCTATTTAGCTGTATAGTGGTGGGTTATCTCTGGAGAAACAAAAGGGCATCATGAATACTGCATTGTTGGACATTTCTAAAGAGCTTCCTAGAGTTTGAATGAGTTTTAAAGACTGCACTTTTGGCCCCTGTCTAAAATGGTAATATCACAAATCACAAGACACAGCAGAGCTACAATGGTCATGGACTTTAAAGGCTCTGCTGCAGCAAACTTAAACTCTAAAAATCAATGACATGCCTTCCCCTGTTCTTAAATTACCTTGTGTATTGTGGGCAGTGTTCACTGGACTGAATTAACATCACTGCAGTTCATGGCGGGAGATAAAACTGTAATTAATTTTCATATCTACAGCTCTTAGTACTGAGCTGAGCTTAAGTAGACTCTTTAGATCTGTAATTTCTTTCTCACAGCTGTTGATGAGCTCTATTCTCTTCAAAGATAACAGAGAGATTGAAGCAATTACAACTAAAACATTTTTGATGTTTGATATCGTACAGGATATATATATATATATATATATATATATATACAAATGTAATTTATGGAAGAAAATGTAGTTTATGAAACAATTTGCCATTTAGCTTGAGGTTGTGAGTGAGCCAGTTGTTGTTGTCTTGTTCAAGGACCTTTCAAAGCATTGACATACAATGTTTGTGATTGAATCTGTAATGTTGTGGTAATGGGGCAGTCTCTCTAACCACAGGGGCCATACCGAGTGTGAACATATACATCAGTAGCAGCTTGACTCCAATAACACCCATCCAAAAAAATCGCTTTGCCCCGAGGTAAAATTGCAAACCATTGATCTTTTGAACTCTTGATGGGAGTTTGACTGTAATATTTATCAAAGAAACTCACACTAAACTATTTTGACACGATCATGTTCACTTCAAGGCTGCATGCAACGCCGAGTTAAAGTCGTGGACAAATCAGAGTTGAAACAGAAAATTTGATGGAACGAAAGCTTGTAAAATATTTCTACTGAAGTGGTTTTATTATCATTCTCATTACAGAAAAAGGCTCAGGGGTTTGAATGCACGGTAGACCTCTTTCTCTTAATGACTGAGTCAAGTCCAGTTTGAGGCTCTATAGTGTAAAAAACAAGCATGATAAATATTAATGAGAAATAGCCTTTTAAGATCAAATAGCTCACCAAGTGAAAGAGGGAAAAAATGGCAGAATGGTGGCACAGAGAAGCTGTTCTTCATTTGAAAGAGCCAGACTCAAGCCATGAGAAATTAAGCACCAGTCATGTGGAAATGCCCAAGAGCAAGGCACTAAACCCCCGACCTCTGACCTCCTTGTGAAGGGGAATAAAAGACAACAACAACACATTTTCTCCTGTGGGAACTCAACGGACGATGACCAAATTATTAATGAAAAATCGCCTTTAAAGATCAAACACCATGTCGTGATGAATGGTGCTGACACTGGCGTGCGACTTGATTTCATATCTCTTTTGTATTGCACTCAGAGCTACTGGGCAAGACCAAAGACACATTTCACAGAGAGGACGTCTTCCCCTCTGTTCATAGACAAAAAAATAAACTAAAATAAAAACACTCCAAGATTTTGAATCTCCATTGGCCATGAGAGATTGATATGATTTCATCGGTGCCTTGAATTCATTTGTGTTCTCAAGAAAAGCGTTGGCTCAGCATGGCCGAAGTACATGTGGCCCATTAATAGATTGGAATATATATGCAATCCTCAGCACATTTTCTGGAAATGACCATTCAGAATGAGTAATGAAGGCTACGCCAACATTACATTACACCTAATTCAAATACATGAGCCCAGGGGGAAAATCACTGTGGTTTAATTCTCCGGTTTGCGCGGGAAATGAACGCCATTAAACAAACATTTTCTTTCAGGTATTCCATTGACTGGAAGAGCGACATGGACAGCTACTTTGACATTGATCCCGTGGAAGGGACGATTTCCACAAACGAACTCCTCGACAGGGAGAGCATCGCCCAGCACAACATCTCCATCGTGGCGACCAAACTTAGTAAGTATGACGACAAAAATAGATTGTGATTCACGCGGGTGTCGTTGTCCTTCCCCAGCCATAATCTGTGTGAAGGATTTAACACACTTTTACTCAAGTCAATACTCAATCCCATTTTGCTGGAAAGGTTTATAGGTGACTATAAACCATGATGGCTCTCCCGGAAGAATGTATCTTCAGGACATTGTCTCCTCTAGCACACTCTCTTCAACTCTGTTTTCCTTTTTAACTGCCGTTTTTCTTTTTTTTTTTCTTTTTTTTTTAACACATTTGATGACATTGGCATTGGACGGGAGCTTTTCTTGCCAGAGTCAACTTTTACTTACACTGCAGTAAAATTGTGAACCTTCCAGAGTTTTTACAGCAAGCAGATGCAGCCGCGTCACAGCATGTTGTGAGCCAAGCTGAGGAAGAGGGAACTAATGTGGAGCCGTGCCTTTAAGACATGTCATCAAGCTAATTATGTTTTTATGAAGGAAGTGGAGCAAATTTCCGGATAAATAAGCAAATCCATCGTCATCAAGTCATCAAATCTGCTAAGAACCGTCAAAGTCATTATCCCAGAGGCAGGCTGGTGCTCAATCAAAATTACCCACGCTGTATATTCATTAGGATAGACTGTGAAATATGGGCTGTTAAAACTTGAGTCATTGTCGCCTTGGAAACTGATATTACTCACTTCCCCTCAAGGTCATGGCAGTGACATGCTAATTCTGTTTTCTATGCATATGTGTGTGTGCTTCTTTGTGTGGCTTTGTGTGTATAAGTGTCAAGGAACTGGAGGATGAGGTAGATTGAAAGGGTACAGCGTGGATAGAGGAGGGAGATGGGGATGGTTTTACAAGGCTGATCCTACTTGACGCAGAAATCCAGCAGTATTTCTTCACATCTTACCCTCGCCCACCTGCATTTTGCTCCTTTCTTATCACCTTTTTTCCCAACGTCGGCCCTGTGTGCCCTCTCTGGTTCCCTTCTCAAAGGACCGGTGTTTGTCTAGAGACAATTTCCCCCATGGCGGAAAAGAACAAAAATAAATAAATAAACAAAAATAATGGCAGGAAGCGTAGAGATAAACACAGCACCCCCAGGGTTTGCGTCCCAACTTGAAAGTTCAAATCTGCTTTTGACCTTGAGTTAGGTTTGGCAGAACTTTGTGTTCAGAGAATTGCATAGCTGTTACTGCTCCTCTGCGATGCTTTCTATTATCATAGCTGGAATTTTGTCTGTCTTAAACCATGAGCAAAGAGCCCTTTAATGCCCGTGCAAATAATGCATTGTTTGCATGAAGAGAGGTCAGGCACACAAAGAAAATGTTCAGTTTTCAATCGTCTTGCATGGCACTGCACAGCACTTTTCAATAAATGCTAAATTATAGCTGACCTCTGTGTTTGACCTGTCTCTGCGTCCATCTGTGTGTCCTTGCTGCTATTGCTGTTTAAAATGTACCCACACACACATTTTTATTCACAATTACAATGACCCAGGATAAAATATCTAGTGATATGAGTTGTCGGTTGACATTTTCCTTGAATAAAGCTACCTTTACTCCACAATGATTAGCAAAGCACCTGAGTTGGGAGACTTTTCACTCCACAAAGCCTCAGAGACTTGTGCGGTCATTGCTAGACACTGCAGTCATGCAGCAAAATGAGAGCAGTGTGTGCTGCTCTCCTGAGACACAGCACACAGCAGAAGGCGGGCTAAATAAGAGCCAGGGCTAGATTAACGGTTTGCTTTTTGGCATTTAAGCCCAGTGGCAATTTTTAGGAGTCAAAGCGAGAGGAAGATCTATTAAATGCAATAACAACCTTGGCAGGAGGCGGTGAGGAAGCACACTTTCTATCTGTTTACAGCTGAATTTAGTTTCACACATCATTTATGTAGTAAGTTTGCTGACTTATTCTGGCCACTGTTGCACTTTTAACAGATTGTTATCCATGAGGAATTTTTCCATCTCCGTTTTCTAGCACTCTTTATAGATTTGTGGTTGATGACTTGCAAAGATTGGGGATTTTTTTTCTTTTTTTTATTAAAATGAGCTTCATTAAAAAAGTAATATCCAGCAGAAAGGCAGTATAAGGCAGACAACTTTATGGCTGACCACTCAAGCAAGCAAGACAGAATTTTGATTTTAATAAAATAAGCAGAGCATGTGTTATTGGGCTGAAGTGCTGATGCTAGTCAGATTTGAATAGAACCACTGTACCATTGCTCCATCTAGTGGGCTGAAAGCTGTATCACTGATGATATACAGAGTCAGTCAGCAGCAAAGTTGATGAGTTCTTCAAACGAGACGAGGAGGAAACGATTAACTCTTGTATCCAGAAGTGTGGGGCTCTAAAAACAAATTTTTCATATTTCAGTGATCTGCAAGATTTGAAGTTGCTGCAACTTTTTGAAGGCCAAAGACTTCAGGACCCCAGATGACAGAAAAGATCAGTATTTTTGCTGGCCGAGCATTAATGTGAGTAGTTCAGTCAGTGCAAAGCAGCAAATCCCATGCTCGGTGTCATTTTTACCTCGGTGGGAAGATTGCTTTTTCCATCAAGGTCAGAGACAGGTTACTAACTGAGCCGTGGCTGCGTCTCCAATCCCCGTGAGACGACTCTACAGATCCCCCCCCTGCATTCTTCTCAACCGCCCACCTACACACCAACCTGTGCACCTACGCACCCATGCGCTTGCACTCGCACAAACAAGCGCGCGCTAAGCCCCCCACTGAAAAGCAAAGCCTATTCCCACATCAAATCCATAAAGTTTACCTTTCTTGGGCTTCCACACACAAAGAACATTTCCGCGCTGTGCCCCTGCAGTGAGGAAGCATTGTAACAAACAACCCTGGATTCAAGTTAGTCTCTCTCAAGGGGGTTTTCACTCTATAATTAATATGGGCTGCACATCTTATGGCTAAACCCAACAGAAAAAAAAAAAAAACACCTTGTAAAGAAAATATTCTCTCTGTAGAGCCATATTCCATAATGTGAGGCGTGCTTTATTTGTAGGCAGCACATGTAGTGCATTTATTGTGTGTTTTTATTTAATTCTCCTTTTCATCGTCAATCAAAAGCATCATAAAGCAGCAGAGTCCCGGTGCAATTTATGCATCAACATGTTCCAGGCACATTTAAGGTTTTCTAGCGTTTAACCAGAGCGTCTTAGAGTGGGCGAGCGGCTGGGCGGTGTAGCATCTGCTCAAGGACACTGATTGGACGCTCACGCACGACAGCCTCTTTAACCACTCGGCCGCCCTGCTTCAACAGTGATAAACCTTTATGCTTAGGGCTTATCATCGAGGTGGTATTACTGTAGATATCCACATGATGTCAGTGCTGTGAAAAAACAACAACATTGCAATGCAACACTCTCCAGTCCTGAGTGCATATTTGTACTTTATTTGAACAGATCTGTGTTGTGTTTTTTTTTTTTTTTTTTTCCTTTTCTTTTTTTCTGCAGACAGTCCAGTTCTGACCAGTCGAGTGGCCGTCACCGTTCACGTGTTGGACATCAACGAGTTCCCACCCGAACTCGCCAGTCCTTATGAGACCTTTGTGTGTGAAAATGCTAAAATGGGACAGGTATGTTAACATGCATTCCTTACCCCTGCCTCTCTCTGAGCATCCATCATGAGCGACATTGAACACAGCAAATCTTCAAGTGTTAACACATGTTGTTTTTTCAGCGAGTTGACAACTGTTGATTAGAGTGTTTGTCCTCCCATAGAGCTGATATGGCTCCAAGGTGGTTGTTGAAAACTCTCTAAAGGTGCTAAATTGAATCTGAAAGGTGTTGATTTATACAAACACTGGCAAAAAGTCATTGTTTACACTCAGGCAGAAATAAACACTGATTTTATGGTGTGTGAAGATAAAAATATAGTGATTTTTTTTTTCCCCCTGCTTTTTGAAGCACCATCGTGCTGTAGTAAATACATACATTTAGTTCTTGCATTGACACCTAACAGAAATATGGTTTGCACTTTTTAACTCAAGGTCACTTTAATAAAACCTTTTGCTTCAAGACATTTAGCAGAAAATGACTCATTGCAGGGCATGAATCTAAATCTTGAACTGATTGTGTCATATAGTTCCACCCACAAACGTCTTGATGTATGATTCAGCTGTTTACTACACCAACAAATAGACCTGACTAAATCATACCTTTTCACGACAGTAGCGGCAGTGAATCTCTCTTAAATTCAGCGACTGTCCTGTCTCATAGTTTTGTGCTGCCTGTCTTTCCTTCACCTTCTGCTCTCTGCCAGGACATCGACACCTTTCTGGACTCCGACCTGGTTGAAGATGTTATATGATTAATGCGAGTCAACATTGTCACATGTGCAGTTTAGCTGAAAAATCCAAAAATGACCTCTATTGTAAATCTTCATTATTGACAATGACACACTCCAGTGACAGATTCCTGTATTTTCCTGCCTAAATATGCTTCTCAAACATCTCAAACTTACTGCAGATTTTCCTACGGCTTGATAATGGAAAGGAAACTAAAAACTAGTACGACAACGTATACCGATTGAAGACAATTGCTTAGTTGCTGGTCCTGTCTCCTAAAGGCTGTTGAAGTATTTTCCACACACATCCATGCATATGTTTAAAAGCCATAACTAACTTTAGGACAGTGGAAGCTTGGAAAGTAAAGAATAATAGCTGGTAACCAGTTAAAGATCTCAGCATTGTCCTAAATGTCCAAAAAAAAAAATGATAGAAATTACAGATGCAGCAGCAAGTAGTCAGGCTAGCTTCAGGAGTCAATAGCCAACTGCTGCCATTAGAGGGCAGTAAATTGCAAGATAAATGTAAACAAGTATCAGATTTTTTACGGAACAGAACAATGTCTTGAGATGTAGGAGAGATATTTCTTTCACTTTGGTTTTGTCCTAATTAATGTCTGTTTTTAGCTTTAACTGATCAAGCACTGCCGCTGGTCCTGACGGCACGCCACTGTTTCAGATGATATATTTGTGATGCAGTGGAGAACTTGCCTGTGTGCATTGTAAACCACCTGTGCTTGTAAATTAGCCCATTAACTGGCATCTATATGCAGTTAGCGTTGTGAGGGAACAGGTTCTTTGGCAGTCTATCAAATTGCTGCGGACTCCTCATCACAATGAGGATGTTTTGCTGGTCCTCAGACCTGTTACAATCAAAACAATGGCTGTGCCCTCCATCTGAAGGCACCTCTGTTTTCCTCGCCTTTCCAGCCTTCAAGGTTGAGTCAAGAAACGTGTCGGAGGCCAATCAGATGCAAAATATACAAGGGCACACAATTTCTGCCAAAGTTTGAATGAGTTGAATTGAGTATTTCTGATTTTGTGTCTTTCTGTTTGTGCTCTTGTCGCTTTCTGTGATGGGTGGAAAAACCTGACACATCCTTAACTTTTCCAAGTAGGATTTAGCAACAATTGAATAAAAGTCTGCTGACAGTGTTGGTGGTTTGTTTTTTGGCACAGATTTATGTCAAACTTTAACTTTAATTCTTGCACTTGTTTTTCTTATTGTCACTTCACTTGGATGTTTGCCCTTCAGTGTGCTGGGTGAAATTTGTGCATTTCACACCACAAGCCCGTTTCTACATTCATCTGCTGATGTGTGCTCCCCTTAAAGTCTGGCTTTAAGAAGTGATGCAGTTTTGTCACGTTACACCCAGTTTGGAAAACAATTGTGGTGCAAAAGCTTACACGCAAGCTGGGGTGTGAACTCTTGAAGCCTCCGGTGCACAGAGTTTAGAGTGAAGAACGAGGCGCGTCTTGAGATTTTCAATCATGGAGGATCTACATCTCTGTATATTCACTTGCATGACTTCTGCTCTGAATTCACCATCATACTTCATAAAGGAATGTCCATAACATGTGATCCATGCAGCTGTTTGTCAACCACATATTTTATGTATATTCAGATTAGCTGCAATCACACAACATGTGCATTGCACTTAAAAGTCATCAGTGTCCCTCCTCTCCTCTTGCCTTGTCATCTTCTCTTCTTCTTCTTATTCACTTGCTCTAATCTCCTGCTTTTTATCTCCTCTTTCCCCTCTGCTTCTTCTCTCCCTCTTGCCCTCCAGTGCAGAATACACACCTTCCTCCAGTGTCTCCACAGCATGACGCCACCAGGTGTTGTGCACAGCTGCTGGATGATAAAGAATTGCAGATCTTCACGTGTAAAATCCATCACATTTCCCCCCTTGATGATTATCTGCACTCACACTGCTCTAAAAACATACAACCCACTTGTTTTGGAGTGTCTCATGCTGTGGCACAGCCTCCCATGGCAAATAATCTCTATCCAGGACGCGGCCAAGAAAGAGAGGGAACTGTCTGTTTTCATTTGAATGCGTGTGGAAGTGCAGGAGAAGGAGAGTGAAATTTGCACATGAAAAAAAGGCTGGTGCTGTGGCAAAGAAATACAGTAGAATATTTCCTTATTTTATTATTTACTATAGTCAGAGGCCTGAGCGGTCAACTGGTCAAGTGTGAAATGAGAAAATGCGGCCACAAAGGAAACATACAACAAGCATTTACTACTGCGGAGTTCTTTGAAGTAGATATACAGAGGACAACTGGTGCTATAATGTGTTCCCCGGTATATAATTTATTTCCTTTCCTTTTTTTTATTTTTATAATAACGCATAGGGATGCTAACCATTTAGCCGACACTCTTATCGGGCTTAACTTAAATGCAGCTAAGTGCAAAAGCGGAGGACACTTAAAGCCATTTCACACGTACAATAGCAGCAAGTAACAAGCAGCTGCAGCCAGCACAGCTCTCCTTGTGATTGAGAGGAGGTTGGAAACACTTTGAATGCAAGGAAAGGAGCATTTGTACATGACGGACTGTAATTAATATTACAATTGGAAAATGCAACAATCCTCAAGTTTTAAAGGCTGCCACACATTGATGCTTAGCACTGATGTTTTATTCCTACTTCTGAGACAACTTTCAAAGAATTGTTAGACGGATAATGTTACAAATACAAGGTGCAAACAAAATATTTAATGAATATTCTTGAAATGAAGTATATATAGGTTATTATGAGGCTTTATTATTATAAATGATAAAACTTACTATATTTTTAATATTATCGTGTTAAATGAGACTTCAGATTTTTGCTGGTGGCTTTTTCTTGTTATGTAAATTGAGCACATTTCGATGTTTGGTGTATTGTTCACAAATTTATAAAGAAGAAAGAAGTCGCTTTGTATTGAAGTTTATGTGAAAATGGACCTGCTCCTCACATGATTTATTACCTCAGTAAATCTTTTCCAAATGAGTTTATGGTCTCAGTCTCTAGTTTCAAGTCTTCTTCAATACCACAGGTGATGGTCCCATTTAGAGGAAGATAGACCATAAAGCAAGGTATACATTAGGGCGTGGCTACGCTGTGATTAACAGACTGTACCACAAACAACCTGCCTGACAGTTAGGATAGAAGACAGAGCAGGTCAGACTCACCCCTCACTCCTCCTCAGCTCCACCTTCTCCTCCAAATATTGTTTCTTCTGGTTTCAAAAAATCCAAGATGGCGACAGCCAAATTACAAACTCGAGGCTTCAAAACAGCAGTTCCCAAACTGATGGGTGATGTCATGAAGGGCTGCCACTTGAGTTAGACAGAAAATGAGGAGTAGTTGGGAGGGAGGAGGTATAATGACATGCAACAACCCTGGCTGTAACAGAACCTGAGACACAGCAGTTTTGTGGGGTTCAAATTAATTGCTCTTCCTCTGGGACACCATGCAAAACATACAATTTTATTTTGGGGTTAATTTGGGGTTGCGGTAATGCTTGGTGGCCATCCGCCATTGTTTCTAACAAAAAAAAAAAAAAAAAGGCCAATAGATTAAACGCAAGTGTAATTGTTAGTTGCAGCTTTTGATTTATTCATCACAAAGCTAATTTGGTTGCCGAAAATCAATAGTGCGAAGTGTACATCTGCTGTGCGGAGCACAACAAAGCAGGCAAAACACCTGGTGTCAGGGAATTTTATTCAAATACGCAAAGGTGAAAGAGATGGAGAGCAACACAGTCAGGTGGATGTAGCAGGGCAGGAGGGCTGATTAGTTGCTCCTGCGCGTGGGGGATGCTGGGCCACGGGCATCAGGTGTCCAGGTCAAACCCAGTTGAGCAGGGAAGAGCAGACTGGTAGCACAGCTGGGCTGGCAGGACAACTAGTTTTAGTCAAAAAAAAAAAAAAAAAAAAGCTCTGAGACATTTGGGGAAAAGAGGAAAGTAAAACGCCGTCAGCAGTCTGATACAGAGGTGGCTGAATCAGCAGCCTGTGTGCAGGGGGGTGGAAGCCAATGCTTGTTTGGCGAGGTGTTGTTTCAGTTGAGTCTGTAAATGATTGAGTCTGTTTGAAGCAGGTTTGGATTGATCAAACTGTGTCTTTTTCTTCAGTTATTGCAGCTTTCTCTGTGGTTACAGCAGATACACTGTAAAATCGGTACAGTATAAAACTATTGATGACCCTTTGAACAAGCTCCAGCAGTTTTGAATGAACTTAATCCATCACACTATGTATTGCGGTAATCTAGAAATTTCAACAAGTTATCAATCAAGTGCTCAGTGACTGTATCCAAAACTACAGAAAGAACAATTCACTGCCTTGTTCCGACACTGACAGGTCTGACATGTAGCCAGTTCAGGACTAGTTGAATAATTTCACATTTTCTGACAGAACAAATTGACCTGTAGGAATTTTATTTTCCATTAAGGAGAAGCTTTTGACATCCAAAGAACTACTCAAAACAAAACCTTCCAGCTGTGTAAATCAGGCTGTAGAGGAAAGGGTTACAAGTCTACTACAAACGCCAACACAAGCAGGACCAGTAAAAAAAAGTAGTAAGTAGTAACTACAAACTAAAATAACACTTGAAAGTAAGATAAGAATTTCTTCCTTCTATCTTATTTTTTAACAGGTGATTCAAACCTTCAGTGCCAAAGACCAGGATCTCCCCATGTCTGGACAACAGTTCTCCTTCAAATCACCAAAGGAGGATATAAAAACCAACAAGAATTTCACCATCCGGGACTTTGGAAGTAAGTGCTCTTATGCTCTGACAACAGCTGTGTCTGGCGCATACGGTGAATCAGTGCCTTGTGATACAGTACAGAGCCTGAGGATATCACCTCGTGACAGTTTTTGCAGCTTCATCCTCTTTAAACTCCTGAAACCGCAACAAGCTCAGGACTAATTATCAGCCAGTTGAAAAATGTGCTGCTCTAAGCAATATGAGTGGCATGTTTTAGGTATAAAAAAATAACTTAAACACATGCAGTCAGACGCCTCATGATCAGGGCATATATGACACTGCAGTGTGTCAGTGTGTGGCCAAGCCCTTTGAAGTCCAACCAGAAAGAAGGTAATGAAAAGTGGGACATGGCAGGATGAGGACAGGGAAGCGAATGCATTCACCATCCTTGACAAGCCCCGGTCCGAACCTCTGATCCAGTTTTACCTTTTGGACACACTGTCTTGCAGTTTCCTGACTGCCAGGGGCCCTGCGAGCACATTCTCCAGATACAGAGTAAGATCTGATAGGCAGGGACAGGAAATAAAAACACCATGGGCACCAAGAACAGGTTCAGCAAGAGAGGGAGAGAGAGAGAGCACAAACAAAATTGTGGTTGTGCACAACATGCAAGGTGTGCTAAAACGCCTGACCTCCTGTCAAGAAAATGTGCCAGGCTTCGTCAGTACAACAAACCTATCTTGACAGGGGTCAGACAGTCTAGCTGTAGCAGACAGAACCAGGCAGGTCCAACCTGACATGTTCCCTCTCTCTCGTATACATTGTCGACCTCTATTCCACTCGCCATCCTCACACCTCCGGCTGTCTTCCCAAGTTGTTCCCTTTGTGTGTTGTTATTTCTTCTTTTTTTTTTTTTTTTTAATCTATTATCTATCATTGCTAATCTGCTGTTTCTCTGGAGTGATGCTGCCTGCACAAAGAGATAACAAAAATAACAACAGATCCAAATAGTCCTCACAGTGCAGGTAGATGGAAAAAGCTGTGCAGTGTTTCAGGCAGTAATGTACTGGGTGTGGTTGGTCTCTATCGCCTTTTTAAAGTGAGCTGTGTAAAAAAATGGTAAGAGCTGCGATAAGCCATGTCTTTGATATGTTGCGGTTTCTCATCACATTCAGATCAGCGCATTTGCAGAGGATCTCATATCAAACATAAAGAGTTATTGGACATTGAAAAGGTTTATCTTTCTCATACTTGGACCTACAGACTAGTAATGTGGCTCAGAGGATTGTCTGAGTGATGTGAAGTTAAACTGGGTGGAGAATTTTCTGCAGCTTTGGTCAAAACACCTGTATAGATCAAGGAATGAGCACTTGCTGCACTACTTAAAGGCTTTTCATACAAATTATTCCATACAAGACTCTACTTTATAAGACTACCTATGTTTTCCTTGTTCCCGTTCATCTAGATAACACAGCTGGGATTGTGACAAAGCGGAGTGGCTTTAGACGACGTTTACAGGAGATCTACTTTCTTCCCGTGGTGATTGAAGATAATGGCTACCCACCGAAGAGCAGCACCGGCACCTTGACCATCCGTGTATGTGGCTGCGAATCAGATGGATCCCTGTTAACTTGCAGCGCAGAGGCCATATTTCTCCCCGTGGGTCTCAGCACAGGAGCTCTGATTGCCATCCTTCTATGTATCATCATCTTGTTAGGTGAGACCTGCTGGCTCCTGGCTTGTAAACATTCTTCATCTTAGTACAGTGTCACTGATAGTCATGAAGAAAACAGGAAGCCTTAACCCCAATTGTTAGCTATGATCTTAAAGCAAGAAATGACCTTACACAACTCCACTTGACTTTTAGGAGTGTAAACATACCTTTTTGTTTCTGTAAGCTGTGTGTGCCCCTGTGACCTAAATGTATGATTTCTTGTTGTTGATATTGGCTGAGATATGACAATTATTTGGTCTTTCGCCAATAACATGATGTGAAATGTTGTGCAAGGGTCAATACTTTAATTCTAAACTCAAATGTTATGACTTCAATCAATGCGCCACATGTATTTTCAGTCTTTCCCGGTGCAGTTTTTAAATTTTGATTAGCTTGAAATGTCATGGCTAAAAATTATTGGAAGACATATAGTGACATAAAGTACAAGATCTAGTTTTATTCAGCTATGTCCGACAACAACCGGTTCCAAACATACTGAGCTGACCGTCAGTTTGGCTGGGCACATCTCTGGGAAAGTCTGAAGATAATCATATAACCCATATGATTTTGGTCATTCAACGAGACATTTGAGATTGGAGGGAGAGACGCTTGGCTCTATAAACTAAATCCAATTTGGCTGCCCCGTGGCTGCTTCCCTGGCTGCAGCTTTTACATTTCCCACAAGGTCATAGTTGTAAAACTCCTCCTTAATTCCCCACTATTAATGTCCAAGCTCATCTGCATAGCAGGGAGGAAGCAAATGTAGGTTTATGGCATAATTTCCTGAATTATGAATGTGGGATGGTCGGTTGTTAAAGAAGTTCCCGTTTTACAGTGGAAGTCAAGGGTAGCCATGACCTTTGAATTGAGCTGTATTTACTTTTCTCTATTTTTTTTTCTCTGTTATGTGGCTTAACAGAGAATCATCCATGAAATTGCAGCTACGCTTCGGCATTAATCCTTTTTCATTCTTATTCGTGTGAAATATCAGCTTGTGTCTCATTGTTTAATGTGAGAGGACGTATAAGTGCACAGTTGATTGCGGCGGTGTGCTGTGGAGCTGTGTCGGTGTGTTCACTTCATCTGAGAAAAAAATTCATTCGATGCTCAGAGTCAACTCGCACCCAGGGCTGAGGCTGGCTCCGAATACAGTCATGCTGTCCCTGAGAAGGAAAGCAGCAGAGAAAATCAGACCTCACACTGAGAACATTTCCATAGAGCCACTTAGTTCCTGTGTAGGATTTGTCAGGATGACCCAGTTGTAGTGGTTCTACTGTGCGGAGAAATGATGAGGTAAATTAAACAGACCAGCACATAGACTCTCATCTGCATTGCTGTTTCCTGCATACTGATATGGATTGGGTGGACCCAGTAACAAGTCCAACCAGTGTCTCCCACAGTTACCGCCTGTTGTTGAATTCTGTGCTGGTGCCACTGGGGGGAGCTGGCACACTATCACACCATACACAGGAAGATAAAATCACTTGGGAGTGAAGGGATGCAGAAAGGAAGTAAGATACAGACAAGATGAAAGTAAGAGACCTGTTCAAGGCTTTTTTTTTTTTTCAGCTTGAATATATTTATTGGATTCTTTCATTTGAATGATTTGAGTTTTATCCTGGCCATTGCTCTTCCTCCACGATGCAACTGTATATTAAAAACCCAAAGGAAAAACACATATTTTACAGCATTTTTCACTAAGCAGACAGAGAGAGGGACATAGACAGGGAGATAGACAGGGGGAGACAGACCGCACTGACAGGAGAAAGGGAGAGAAGGAAATTTATTGTAACATTACGTGTTAGAAATCACACAGTTGCACTACAGTGCCCGAAATATGCGGAACCTCACCCAGGCTCTGAGGGGATGCGTGCTTAAGCAGTAAACTGTCGCTTTGGGTATATTCTCAGTGGTACACTTTCACCTCCAACAGTGTTTACTGCTCTTGTGCTAACTGACTATGTAATGCTGCCAGTGCAATTATTTGCCGTGTGCTATAAAAGCAATTCAGATCACAGTGGGCATTGATTTGCAGGTCAGAACATGTCTAGACATGTCAGTGAAAACCAGAAGAATTTTGTTTTTATTTCCAGATGTCCAGGTGTCATGCTCTGTAACTGCTGGTTCAACAGGGTTTCGTTTACTCTGAAGTAACTCCCACCTTTATAATTGAAATAACGTTGAATCATAGGTAACATTTAACCTGCAGTCAACAGGGCTAGTCTTCGGCCTGGCTTTGTGAGGCTCTATGTATAGACCCAGTGGTGCTTTGAGCTAATTGCTAATGCCAACTTTCTAACACGCTTGCAACAACATTGACACTGACATGTTCAGCATCTTAGTTTAATGTGTTGACGTTTGCTGATTAAGAAAAAAAACCTGGGGCAAATGGGAATGTGATTAGTTAAGTAAAGTATTTAGCCATAAGCCAAAGCACTGGATAAATATGTTAGCTCTAGATGAAATGTCAAGGGATGATCAAGGTATTTGCAGATCATCCTAAGGACGACGCGTGTACTGCCATCGCAATCAATCCAATAATTAACTGATAAATAATTAATTGTAAAGACAGTTCGCACAAAACCAAACATGGCAACATGATAGTGGATCAACAAGAAAGCTCAGTGCATTGACATAGTCAGTAGGCTTGATCCCCTACATGAATAGCTGTACAAATATGATATTGCCATTCCTACAGCACAGCTGCTAGGATGGATAAACACTAATGTCTAATGTTTATCGTCACTCAGGACAGTGTAGAGAGACAGGAAATGGGACAGAGAGAAAGGGAATGACATGTAGGAAAGAGTCAAGAATCGACCTGGGGACTCGCCTGGTCAGAGCATTTGCGCGCACATTCGGCCATTGGGTTGCCCCTACCTTGATATCCTTTGAGCTATGATTACTAGGGTTTCTTCTTTTCTCAGAGGAAGTGTGCACAGTAATCTTGGTCTGTTGACAGTGGTCTAACATGTAATTCACTCGTTTCGATCCTTCAGTTATCGTGGTCCTCTATGTGGGCTTGAGGAGGCAGAAGAAAAAGGAAACCCTCATGTCATCCAAAGAGGACATCCGGGATAATGTGATCCACTATGATGACGAAGGAGGGGGCGAGGAGGACACGCACGCGTTCGACATGGGCACACTTCGCAATCCCAAGGTTGTCAAAGAGAACCTGTTCCGCAGGGACGTCAAACCTGAGATGAAGAGGGATCCCAGGCCTCCAGCCTCTCAGGACAGCGCCGACATCCGAGATTTCATCAACCAGCGTCTGAAAGAGCATGACGTGGACAACTCGGCCCCTCCCTATGACTCCCTGGCCACGTACGCTTACGAGGGCGATGGCTCTGTGGCCGAGTCGCTCAGCTCCATCGAGTCCCTCGCCATAGACCTCGAGGAGGACTATGATTACCTCAAAGACTGGGGGCCCCGCTTTAAGACATTGGCAGGGATATTTGGGGAACAGTCAGAAGCTCAGTCGGACTCAACAACCACAGACAACACACATTGATGTTATTCACAGACTTAAAAAAGCAAGTATGTAACAATGTTCTTTTGGTTTGCGACACACAATGTCTCAGTTGTTTTTCTCCTACGTTATCTGTTGTCATTTTTTTCCACCTTGCTGTTCGCTTTTTTTATGTGGTACTTTACCATGCTCAGTCCCAAAATTGTAAAAAATCAAGGGAACATACAGTAACATGATTAGATGAGCAAGGCAGCCATTCAATTGTCATTAAATTGAATGTTGTTTCGTCTTACAATTTGTTTCCTCTTGGGGAATACGCATACACACGGAAATGTTGTCATTTCCTACAACATCCTTAAAAGTGCCTCAATATAATTGTTCTCTTTCACTCGCTATTTCATGCCACATATCCAGTGTTGCTCCTTAGACCCCCATAGGTTACGCTGATTCTGTCAGCTTTCAGTAATGTGCTCTGACTGGCCCAGGCATCTACCGAGACCAATGTCGACTCTGTGGGGACAATGAAGTGGCCTGAGTTCGGCCAAAGATGTTTTGAATGTTATTTATTGTTCTATTTATTTATTGGCTGATTGAGTTTGATTAGATTTTTTTTGTGTATTTATCTATTTATCTCTCAGTCATCGATCTGTATTTTTTATTTTTGGAGACACTCGAGTAATTTTGTAATTAATCAAGGCCCACATGAAAATGTATGTTTCTGTTAGGTGGGTCGTGTGAATAGACTTGTACTAGAGTTGTAAAAAGATAAATTAGGGCTAAATACTGCAGTTCAGTCATGTAATAAACACAGTTTTCTTAATTGAACCACAATTGGACAAAATCCCTTCCTGTGTTTACTTAATTGGCTCATATTGTGTCTAATCTATTTATATGCAAAGGTCATTTTAAAGCAGGAAACATGGTGAGTTGAGTTAATGTTGAGATAAAATCTCTGCAAAAACTGCTTAAAAATATGCAAAGAACAACCTCCAATAACCTCTAACGCATTCTTTTAAATGTTTTACTTGCACCTTCTTTCCCCGAATCCCACCAACACCACAGCGCAACCTTTCCTGAAGAGAGACTTCACATTTGATTGGTTTTCTCCAGACAAATCAACAAATAAATGCTTTCAAAGAGAGTGTTTCCTGATTCTGCTAAATAATCGGCATGCTGAAGAAAGGCAATCAAGGTGCAAGAATTACAAAGTCACACTGAGGCTTCAGTAAGGTACCGAAAAGGCCCTATTTCCCCAGTCATTGAATAGAGTGCTTCAGACCTTTCTTGCCACGGTCTGCTGACGACATAATGGAAGGTCTGGATGAAAGCCAAAGCAGTCGGTGACATACAATACAGAGCCTCTACCAACGAATGTGAAGTGATTCCCCTTTCTGTCTCTCTCTATCACATCCAACAGGTACACCTCAAGGCTGAGCTTCGATAAATGTGCGGTGAGATGTTTGAATGGACATTAAGTAATCTATGACCCTTGTAGGTAAAGAAACAACACTGCCTTTAGCTAACTTGTACAGCCTTGCCATTATTTGACTTACAATAATCTGTAACTGACAGAGCTAATTAGAGCAGGTATCTAACAGAAATAGGTAAGAAAGTGATGATGTACTGTATAATGTGACAAACTAGAGTAATAATAATAATAATAAGCAGGAAGGCCTATGATGTCAAAATGCAACAACACCTGCTTTAGGGAAGTTGTTGGGGTGAATGGCGTCTTTTAACCATGACCACAGTCTTCCCTGCTTCTGCTTCTGCTTCACATTAAAACCATTAAATGGGTGGCCACAGGAAATGCAATGTGTTTGTCAGTGAGCTTTGCAATTATCGGTGATGTCCGTCAAAATTTCATCTGCAGAACAAGACAACGGTCATCTTTTGCCATTTTTGGACAGCGGATCAGTTTGAAACATTGCAGGCAGTAATGGAACAGGATGGAGCTGCCACAGTGAGCTGTTAGATGAAGAGCTGCAGGCGACAGGCTGCACACCTCCAACTTCTCAGCCAGGTAACCAACTCTTTTCACTGTGCCCTGCTGTTCTCAGATTCATGCCATGTGTAGCAGAAAATCTGATCACTCTTGCCCGCGGAATGATGGAAAATAGGCCCGTTACTGTCTGACCTCGTTGCTTGCTTGTTTGTTTTGCTGCCCCCTTTAGTATTTAACCCATAAACTCTATATAAAAGCGGATGTAGACTCCGGGTCTAAAAAGTGAATCTAATGCTCAAACATGCATTCTATCTAATGAACATCAGGGGGAGACTCTACTAGTTGTAAAAAGAAGTCTGATTGTATTGATGTTTATGGGAAAATGGTCCTACTTCTTACTTGATTTATTATCTCAGTAAATCGCTAGTTTCAAGCCTTGTTCAATACAAAATCTCTCTAAATTATGGTCCCATTTAGAGTAAAATAGACAATAAAGTTGTTGTCAATTCTAGACTTCTAGACCAGATTTCTAAGTTCTGGATGGACTAACTTAAAATGTGGTACACACATTCATCTTCCCCTGAGGATGAACTGTGAGTCACTTTTGGGATTCCCTGGCTTTGCATCTAGTGTTCTCAACAAGTCAAAATGTTTCAATTTTTGATTAAATACCTGCAAAACTAATGGCAT
The DNA here is from genome assembly GCA_038496675.1 of Rachycentron canadum. Classification (NCBI taxonomy): domain Eukaryota; kingdom Metazoa; phylum Chordata; class Actinopteri; order Carangiformes; family Rachycentridae; genus Rachycentron; species Rachycentron canadum. Next base: position 17,723,111 of record CM076667.1, on the reverse strand, counting down.
TCCCATCAGTCTCAGCTGCACTCTGTGTGTAGCTTAGTTTCTATTAGTCATTATTTTGATGAAAATGATCTTTGAATTGGTACAAGAGGAAACTTGTGATAACTAAACCCCCCAGTTGTTCTGTGGCCTTTCCCAAAACACGCCATTTCCACACTACTTATGACTCACCCTGTCTGGTGGTGCCAGGCTGCAGACCAAACAGAGACATCAGCACTAACAGAGGAATGGTGGGTGTGGGAGTGAGGTGGCAGCCACTCCATGCATAAACATGAGAGAGCTGGCACAACATACCCAATAGCTCAGGGGAGAGCAACCATTACCACCAGCCAAGGCACAAAGAAGTGATGGCATTGATACTGTTTATGTTGGAGCAGGTTCAACCCTCTGTGCCCCAATGAACAGCACTGTCCAATCTCATTGTTCAGTCCCCTCTCTAGCCATTTTACTGCCAGTACTCCACTCTGAGTAGAGGGACTCAATAAAATCAAAATGTCCTCTTCCTTGAAACTCGTTCATCAATAGTTTCATCACAACAAGGGGCTTCATTCGCCACAGGGAAAGGTGCAGCAAACATGTCTCTACATTTGACGTGGCATTGTAGGGAAACATCCCAATTTACAGAGCTTACAAATCATGGGGGCTTTGTTTGGTTGTGAACCAATGTGTTCACAGCATTCGGTTTCGAAGTCATACAAGTCTGTGCAAGCGTTGCTGTCACAATTCAACAAAGACGCCTTTCGAATAAACTCTTGTCAAAGGCACTGAACAATTTGTTTAGACTGAAATAAATGAATCCCCACCACTTTCTCTTGTTACTTTCCAGTTCACCATGGAAATATGCCTCAGTCTCTAATGAAGCCCCGTATTGAGCTGTAGTCAGGGATTATGGTGTTGATACATATGGGTGCTTTAATTAATACCACTCACTTTGTATTATTCTGAGATTGTGTGTGCATATGGAAATAAAGCTGTCACCACTGCTGCTGAGCGCTCTCTAAGCTGACAGGTTTGGTTTACAGGAATGTACTGATCTTAGTGTGCAGAGCCACATATATTCGTGACCACAACCTTTGTTAACCCTGTTAATTATGGAGAAGCAGCGCTGACTACCCTCAAGTGTGGCATGTAAGTAAACACAGTAGTCATCACTCTCCAAGAGCATGTTTACTGAGTGCTAAGCAGTAATCATTTGCATGGGGAATTTGCACACAGTTGACAGTTTATTGGGTACGTCTTGGTTGTATAGATTTAATGCAATTCAATTGAAAAATTCCACAAAGTAATATAAAAATTAATGAAGCTTCAAATTCAGATTTTTTGTTGAGACCGTGTCAAGTGATAGGGTCGATTTGAAGGGCCACAGTTAGTGTTAAATTTACTTTGCGATGTATTGGTGTCAGACCTCATTTGAGTCAATATGGGTTAAAATTACACCCTTATTTTTCACATTTTCACCGTGATTCAAAAAGCACCAATGAGACCATAAAGTCTAGGTACATGTACAGCTCATTTACTTGGAAATCACTCGAAGAATCACAGCTACCAAACACAACCCCATCTCTGGCATTACACTGGAGAAGGGGTTTAAAAGAACGGGGTGAAAAAGTCTGCCACCGAATAAAGAGCATTGTATTTTTCCCTTTGAAGGTATTACATCAAAATTAAGCTGCAAAGTAAATTCTTTAAATCCTTCCTCAACTTTTTAACTTCCATGTGTGAAAAATTGTGAATTCTTCTCTGATGTAGTGTCTTTATTTTCCAACTAGTTGCTGTTCTTCCAAGTTCAAAAACTGTACTACACGAATTGGCATTGCATTACATTCAATTAGGGAATATTAGTGAATGGCAGTCATCAACAGTAACATGGCAATAATCAACGGAAACACTCAAGAGTCATACCTAAACTGAGCTTGGGGACTTGGGAGATGTCATCCTCTGGTAAAACTATCACATAGGTCGTCAGTGTCAGCAGCTTATTACCACCAATGGTTACGTTTTATAGTCAGGTGACCTCTAATTATTACTGGAGCAATGGAGGAAGTCACTGACTTTGTAAAAAGATCCATAAAGTCCCTATGGAGGAGGATGGGGTGGATGGATGGGTCAACAAAACACATGAGACCATTGACCATTTCCCATTAGAAACCTTTAATCAATTACTGTGTTTGTCGACGGGGGCCACATCCTTCAGAGGCCGCATTTGAAGACCAATTGCATCACAGCGGAACAACTTGGCTAGCTGAAGAAACATTGCCTTTTCTCCTGGGCAACAACTCCCATGGAAGGATCCCTTGTTTTTCAACCTTTGTTTTCAAGGTTGAAATCCTCCATAGGCCAGACCATCTCATTTTGGCTCATCCTTTGAGGTCTGCAACCTCAACCGCTTGTTTATTAGTGTAACCATGATGATAAAGGTCCTTGAACCTTAAATAATTACTTATTTAAACCCAAACCAGAACCTTTTCTGAAACCTAACCAAGTAAACCATGGCTGTTCCACGTCATCAACAACCAACATATGACTGTTTAAGATGTAGGACTGATAATATTGGACTGTCTAACACCAGATAGATTGTGTAGTCAAAATGTAGTATATCCCTTTACAGCACTTATTCTTTACTTATCCATAGCACAATGTCAAACTTTTAAAAATGCAAAGAGACAAAGAAAAGCCATTCAGAATAATAAAAGTGGCAGGATGTTTTTTTGTGTTGCACTTTTCTCGTACAGAGGCAAGACAGAGGAGTTTTCATCAGTTCAATACACAGCAAAATAAAACAGACAACAGAATTAAATAAGATGGTACTCTCACACCTTCCATTTCAAACCAAAATGTGATAAATAAAAAGTGAAAAGTGCCTCAGTGATACTTTGCAATTCAAAAAGCTACATAAACAAGTGTGTTCAACGTCACATTGTGAGCTTCACCTCAACTGTCCCTGGCTCGTCTGTAGTTCAGAAAGTCCTGGATATTGCTGCTGCAGGCGATAAACGGCAAGAATGGAAACAGATGCATTAAACATTAAATGCCACAATAACTCAGCATGCAGCTTGTACCATACACTAGCTCTCTCTCTCTCTTACTCTCGCTTTAAAAAGGCAGTGACCTACAATATAAACCAAAAAAAAAAAAAAAAAGACTGTCTGCACTACTGCAGGTCAATGAGGTTCGCGGCACAAACTAATATGTTGAATTTCTCCAGTCATGCGGGTCTCCTGCCTCACCTTACAAACAATTATGGCACGGTTACACCGAGTAGCATCCCAGCGTGACATCATGCACTGTTTTGTGAACTGCTGTTGCGAAGCCTCAAGTTTGTAATTTGGCAAAGGTTTACATTATAAGAGTGTAGCCAACAGTCAAAGTGGAAAGCTAGAGAATTTTCGGTCATGGTTGATTTGGTGGGACAGTTTTTTTTGGTTGTTGGCCATGTTTCTTTTGAAACCAGAAGAAAATATTTAGAGGAGAAGGTGGAGCTGAGGAGGAGTGAGGGGTGGATCTGCCCTGCTCTGTACTTTCTCAGGCAGGTTGTGGTTTCTGGTACAGTCTGTCAATCACAGGGTAGCCACGCCCTCATGCATACCCCGCTTTATGGCTGAATGGGACCATAATTCAAAAAGTGAATACCATGTTGTCTTGACTTCAAACTAGACACCGGGACCATAAACTCATTTGGAAAGCATTTACTGAGGTAATAAATCAAGTGAGAATTAGGGCCATTTTCCCATCGACTTCTTTTTTACAACCAGTTGAGTCACGACCAATGCTTCAGCATTGGCTTCACTTTTCAGCCCTGGAGTCAACGTCCACTTTTATAAATTGTCCATGGGAACAATTATACACTCATGCTTGCCTCATGACTTAAACACTTGTTGAATGTATGACATAAGAACGGCTAGCTCAACGAAAGAATTGTGGAGTTTGTGGGACCCCTCTTCAGATTTCAAAGGTATTGTTGACGTGGCCATTATTGTTTGACGGAGTGCCGCTATATATGATTACTCTGGGAAATTCATGCCACTTTGTGTGTTACTCATTCTTCCCCTGCTGAAAAGACGATCCTGTAGTGTCGACAAAAGTGTCAAACGCATTGTTGCTGTTACACTAACGTGAGAAAACACAAGATTCAACAGACCGAGGAGACGTGGGAAACACAGAGTATTGATGCGCTTTTCATGTTCTGACTCGAGAAGTGAAACTGTAATCGGCTCTTAGTTGCCGTTGCCTTTGCCAGTTCATTAACTAGGACGAGTCATCTTCTCTGTTTACTGCTCATTGAGTTCAGGGGCATATGCTCTGCGCTCAGTTCAGACTTAACATGTAGTTGTACCCGTGGCTCAAACTCAACTCCTCTTACTCATCCAGTCGGCTGCCTGTGTGCTTTTACTAACACCAACAGACACAGACCATTTCCTACGCAGTATCTCCCAAGGGACGGGGCTATTTTTAAAGCCAATACAAAAACAGGTTGAGCTGCCTGGCAAGATACAAACGTGCATGATAATAACAAGCCAACTACTACAAAGGTGTTATCTAAAAGAATATTGGGGATTCTCTGTCTGCAGCCATGTCCTTCTTCTCAGGCTGCCTTCAATGCATTTATCAAAATGTGTTTGTACTTTTCAGTTTTATTTCGCTAGAGGGAAGGACTATAGCTGGTTGCCTCTCTGTGAAACCCTGAAAAGCCTTGATAAAGTGGAGGATTAGGCTCAGAATATACACATTTAGCATGCTTGAAGCAGTTTATTGTCCTGTACGTGGGGCAACAAAGAGCAGTGCAAAGATGATTCAAAACACAGCTCTCAGGTCTCCTCCAGCTGCAGTGGTGCTTGTGGTATTAAAGTGCAAATCATGTGGACAAACTACAGCAAGCAGAGACCAAAATGTGCAGCTTCACGGCTATAAAAAGGAGGACGTGGATATCCAGCAGGCAGCACTTACTCATGCGTAGAAAATGAACCGAGGGCAAACCACAGCTTCGACTGTTGCAAACACCGGTTTGTTTTGTTGTCTTGTGTTGGAGGTTCGTGTGTGAGCTCTTGTTACTGCGGCACCCAATTTGGATCTGGGTCTGCTGAGAGTGAGAAGCTGCAAGAGTATTGAATTTAGCCAAGCATCCCTGGCTTAAGCTTTCTTTCTCGATGCACTGCTGGTACAGTAAACGATTGAACGTGGAGGAAACCCTGATTCCTTGAAAAGATTTGACCACAGATCTGTGAAATTGAGCAGATTACTGATTAACACCAGAAAGCTCCCAGAGACTACATACCTCCGCCAAGGCCACACAATCCTATAAATCTGTTGTTTTAATAAAAACTCCCTGGGAATATTGGGATTTGAGGCTTGTTCAACAAACATCAGACATTGACACGTTTTTTAAAAACGTATTTTTGAACAATAAGCTGTGATAACAACAACAACAACAACAAAAAAAAACATATTCGACGAGCATCAGAGGAACCAAAAAACATAGCATATGTGTTGCTCACAGCCAGGGACATCTACAACCAGTGTATTTTGCTGTAATGGATAATTACAGTTAGCAAACAGCCTACAAATACAAGATATTGCCAATCAGTAAGATTATAGAAGACATAATTATAGACAGTTAATTTGACTTGAAGTTATTTCTAATTGCGTAAAACCAAACGTGAGGCAGGAAATCTCAATCCACTGCCTTCCTCTATGTGGTGTTGCTCGCTCTTGTGCTCAGGCGTACTTATTCACGTAATTTACACTTTCTCTTCCTCTGCTTCCTGGTCTGTTATTTTCTATGCACGTATGCATGACCTTTGCGGCACTTGTATAAAGTACAACATGGAGCGAGGAGACATTTATTCTACTAGTTCCACTACGGTTTGGATAATACCTCATTGGTATGATAATTGCCAAACTCTTTAGTCCCTTTGGACAGTTAGAAATGTAGTGAAATTAATAACACTTTCTAATAGGTATAAAAATATTGGCAGAAGTGTGTGTTAGGGTGTCGCTACTGTTAAACTGCTTTATTAGACTAATGTTTTCTCCTCGTTGATCAGCTTTCAAGTTGTGTGCTAGGTTTTTATCATCAGCCCACTGCAGGAATCTGACGCTGAGTGAAATTTATACTCAAACTAAGTCTGTGAGAGATTGAAAATGAAAAGGTTTGAATTAATATTAAACCTTATTTAAGATGCAGCTGACACATACATGGCAGAGGTACAGCTGCTGCATAAAATGGGATTGAGGCAGATTGATTGTCATTACAATTACAAAGGATTCTAAACAGTATGAAATTTAAGAGCTGGATAAATTTGTTAGAAACACAGAGATCATAATTATCTAATTATCCTGGTGATAACTTCCTGGACATATTTCACACTAGGAGTAAATGTTGCTGATAATCACATGCAAGGAATATGCTAATTTCATGCTACGTCCACCAGGGCCGCTTAACGAAAAAAAAAAAAACTGCCAAAAATAATACCTCCACCATATAATACGGCGTAATGACGCCTGTGATTATCACCATGCTCTGTGAAATGGCACCTCGGCAACCTCGATTCAACTCTGGGGCTGAAAAATCAGACGATCAGTCTGAAGCTCCGAGCCAAGTTGTTTTTACGGCGCAGTCTGGGAATATAAACAAGCTGGGATGGCTGCCCTCGGGGGGTCTCTGGTGGGGGGGGACAGTGGAGAGCAAATAAAATAAAAAAATACAGCAACAGGAGGTAATAAATATTGCACTTTTATTGATTTGTCTTGGTAATATAACAAGGGCTACTGTATACATTTTTTCATATCATTTTAATTTAAAATAAGATAATTACTATTCTACTGTTGTTTGATGTGTTTGGCCGGCCACCAGGACATTCATTCTGCTCCTGTGCTGTACAATAGTGAGCTTGCTTTAGTATTTGCATGTTATGCAACCTTACGCTACTGCTCTCCTACGTTTAAGAGGCAAATCTGATCGTTTTAACCGGCTCAACCGCTTTTATTTGAGCACTTTGGTTACTTTGCAGATTCTGATTTTGCAGACAAATGTAATAAAATACGATGCACTGTGATGCTTCAGTGGCATTCGTCAACCAAACTCATCTCTATCATCCGGAATAATACATAAATGATGGAAAACATTTGGAGAGTTTACACAATGTCATTGCACAGCATTGATACTTCTACCGCTCAGCTAGTTCATAACTGCTTCATTATGCTGCAACAAGTGTCTTATTGAGGTCAAAAAATATTTCTCTCATTCTCACCTCCCACTGGCTCGTCTTTGCGACTGTTTGTTCATTGTCTACAAAGTGTTAAATGGCCCCTGCCCCTTCTTACACTGCAGAGCTCCTCTCTCCATATTCCAACTGTCAGAGAGCTGAGATCATATTAGGCTCTTGTCTGTCCCTTGATCCAGGACTAAGTGTTCTGGGGACAGGGGCTTCTTCAATATCTACCTCAAATCTGTGGAATTATCTTCCCCCTGCTGTACGTTTCTTCCTTTCAACTGAAGTTTTCAAGAGTCAACTTCAAATATACTTTTTTATTTATTTTTTACTTGTTGGCCTTGAACCGTTCCTCTCCTCACCTCTTCATTTCTTCAAATAACTTTATCATCATAATTAGATACAATTTTCCCTCTCACTCCCCTCTAATGTCAACATTGTGATGCTCTAATATTTAATACTCTATAGCTGTGAGTCGTATCTATTAGGTTTGCATCAGTACAGGCCACCGCTATATATATATATATATATATATATATATATATATATATATCTGTCTCTTATACACA
>CM076667.1:17660776-17715032 GCA_038496675.1 Rachycentron canadum | reverse complement strand
AATATATATATATATATATATATATATATATATATATATATATATATATATATATATATATATATATATATTTCTTTTGCAAGAAACATTTAAATATATAATGAAAATTGTAATAAAAAGAAACTAAGTGATGCCACTTCAACCTCTCACATTATGTTGCTAATGGCTGCCTTTCTCAGTATCCATACAAAGATGTGACAGGTTTGCTTTCATGCACTGGCTGCTTTACTTGTCGGTGGAGATGTGACGTTCATGTTATTCAGACAGTTTGATAATAGTAATTACACTGCAAACAGAAAGTGTTCAGACCCCCTCACTTTATTTTTTTTTTTAAAACATTTTGTTAACATGTTGCAGCCCTATGCTAAAATTATTTAAATTCATTTTTCATTTTTCGCCCTTCATCACTCCACACTTAACGCCCCAATAATGACAAAGTGAAAACAGAATTTAGGAATTTTTTGTTATTAAAGAGGAAAAACTGAAATATCACACTGGAAATTCAGCTCAGGAAATAGGACATGATGCAGAAAGGCACACATCTGTCACCATAAAGTCTCAAAGCTGGTGATGCAGATTAGAGGCTCAGATCTGGGGAAGGCTACAAAAAAAAATCTGCTGCATTGAATGTTCCCAAGAGCAAAGTAGTCTCCATAATTCTTCCATGGAACAAGTGTGGAACAACCGGGACTCTTCTCAGCGATGGCCACCCAGGAACTGACCGAGAGCTAAATGGTCACTCTGACTGAGCTTGTGTGGACATGGGGGAAACTTCTGGAAGGACAAGAATCACTGTAGCACTCCACCGATCTGGGCTTCAGGGCAGCGTGGAGTCGGACGGCGGCGTCTTACCTCAATAGCGAAACATCTCCTGCCCTGTACCATCCTAACAGTGGGCACCATCGTGCTGTGGGGGTGTTTTTCAGCGGTCACCGCCGTCATGGTTGAGGGAAACCGGAAAGTACAAAAATATCCTGAATGAAAATCTGGTCCAGACAGCTCATGACCTCAGTCTGGACTGAAGGTTCGCCATCTATACTACACAGCCAATGACAATGTAGGAGTGACTTAGGGTCAACTCTGTGAATGTCCTTGATTGGCCCAGCCAGAGCCCTGACTTCAACCCAATCAAACATCTCCCGAGAGTCTTGGAAATGGCTGACAGAGCCTGAGAGGATCTGCAGAGAAGAATGGCACAAAAAATAAACCCAGGTGTGCAAAGCTTGTTGTGTCGTACCCACGAAAACTGGAGGCTGCAATCGTTCTTCAACTAAGTACTGATCAAAGGGTCTGAATACTTACATCAATGTGATGTTTCACTTTTGAATAAATTTGCAAAAATTCAAAAATTCTGATTTTGATTTGTCATTACAGGGTAGATTAAGTTGTTAAGTGTAGATTGACAAGGGGAAATTTATTTTAATAGGGTGCAACAGAAGAAACTTCATTTGTCACTGTAGACATATTAAATTATGTTCAGGAAACTCTCAGAGATCAGCGGCAAATGAAAACAAGATAATTAAACAAGATAAATATGATGAGGGAATGTCATCTATCTATATGTAATAAATAAAGGCAGCTCATGAAGGCATTTCAAATCAGAGCCACAAATGTGAGAATATCAAAATATAAAGAAAGTGACGGGGTCTGAATATTTTCTGAATATGCTGAATGTCTTCATCATTCAATCTGGTGCTGTGTGTTTTCAGTAAATATTATTACTTTCACTCACTCAGAGCAGATATATTGATGCTGATACTAGAATGAGCACTTTTGTAAAATTAAATGATGTTGGCTGACGAATGCTGTCACCTTTCTTCTCTTCTGTGGTAAAACCTTTACTTTATTCAGTATTTTTCCATCCTTTGCTTCTTTTTGAAGAAATTGCAATGGTTTTTTTTCCTTTTTTTTTTTTTTGCTTTAAGATTTCAGTAACTTCATCATAACCATCACACAACACAGATTTCATCACCTCGAATCCCCCTGCTATGTTTGGAGGGAGTCATGCAGTATTCATGTGGAGGTACTAGAATATCTGTGCATAGATCTGAAAGGTAACTTAAACATTAATTCAGATTTAGATCTGTCTGTTACATCAGGGATGAGCCAGTCTCGAGGTGAGGGTGCTACAGATTTTTATCTGCATGATTTCATCTTAATACTGTCTGGTTGTAAGGTCTGCTTGACCTTTTGCAGTGAAAAATGGACACCGTGAAGCTTTTGGAGTTGTGCTTTAAGGTTCTTGTTGCTTTAGTCTGTGTTCAGCGTAACAAGATTCAAGGAATATGTTCGAGGAAGGCTACTTTAGCCAAGCGAATTCACTTATTTAATCTCTCTTGTGATTTTTGTTGCATCTGTTGTTGTTTTTCATGTCATGTTTTGTCATTTAGATTAATCCCTGTCTTTTGTCTGCTTATCGCGATTCTGTCGTTTTATTATACGACATATCTCATTAATCTGCTTCTTCTTCCTCTCTCTTATTTATTGTGTTTCTACTTGGGTGTCATCTCACTTCTGACACCTTTTGCAACACCTGAGATTTGAGACTTAGCGGAAATCCTCGCTTCCAGCTGTTAATGAAAAGCCAGTTCACCACCTCTGCCAGGAGAGATAACCGGCTCTCTACAGCGCTGCTCCGCTCACGCTCGTATAATTTGTTCCCTGCAGAAACTTTGAGTGTTTTTAAAATGGTTTTGTTTACAGAAAATCAGGCTGATTGGAGGTTAAAGACCCTCTCCAATAAAAATCTAGTTTTTTACTTTGTTAACATGTCCATATGTTGTTTTTATATAATACATGACATATGGGCGGTTGTGGCTCAGTAGGGAAGAATGGACTGTTTACTAATCAGAGGGTCGGTGGTTTGACCCCCAGCTCTTCCAGCCTGTTTTTCATAGTGTCCTTGGTTGAGATACTGAAGCCCAAATTGCCTTTGATGGCTGTTCCATCAGTGTATGAGTGTGCGTATAAATATGGTAGAAGCACTACATATGAGTAGTAGAAGGCGCTCTGTGAATGACTGAGTGTGGCTTCCACTGTAAAGTGCTTTGAATGGTTGATAAGACTAGAACGGTGCTGTGCAAACACAGCTCATTTACCATATTGTGAGCAAAATAATCAATCAAATCAGTATTTCCCCCGTAGAACTGCAGTGAACCAATGACAGTCTCAAAAAAGAAGAATCACACAGCCAGGGATTTATACACCATGTGACTGAGGAACTAATCACATCAACTTGCAGGGATTGGGAAGGGGGTGCAAAATAAAGCTGAAACCTGATCAGTACAGAGCACACATTAGTACAGCCACCAACACTGTGTCAGCTGCTGCCAGTCACAAGCAAACCGTTCAGATACTTCTGCTAGTCTCTGATCTTGATCACATCAGAATCCTCATCTGAGTCGAGGTCTGACTGAGGCTCAAACATGTGGCTGTGTTTCCCACTCAAACCATCTTGATACTTTCTGCTCCTTCACTAGTCAACCTACCATGAGTAGCAGTGGTGGGCGGGGCATAAGGCCTGGTCCAAATTACTCAATGAGGAAGTACAGAGAGATGTGCTTCCAGGCTAGGCTTTTTATTTTTAATTTTTGTTTTTATTGTACTTTTAGGTGGGGAAACTATGTTAAACAAAAATATTAATCATAACAATAACGTGTCTGAGATGAACTTTAAATAAGCTTGAAATAAAAGGTTCAAAATATGACTTAGAAAGATACTATATTTGAGAAAGTTGAACTCATATTGATTGTTGCGACAAGGAATGAAACACAATGCAGCAAGAAACTCTGAAACTTTGACTGATTATGAATAGGAGGAATAAACACTTAAGGTCTCATCAGTCATTAGCACCTATTTTGTATTCAAGTTGCGGTGATAATAAAACGGGTGCAGAAAATACCAGCAGACAGTGGCAGAGGTTCGACTCCCATGACTTTGCCGAAAGCCCCTACATTTCCGAAATAGAAACGCTGAAAAGAAAATGAGGAAACTCATTACCCATGTCAGTTTTGTTCACTGATGAGAAGCACACAAGTCTAACTCGACGACTGCCAGGGGGGAAGAGGGAATGGAAGAAAGAATATAGTAACCCCAAAATTGGCCACTCCATTCAGGTGTAAGTGTAGACGTTAACAGTGTAATTGTGTTCTGCATGATGAAACTCTCATTACCACCCCGGCAAAAAGGATGAAACTAATTCCTGATGCCTAACCGAGATGGTAATCAAACCCAGCAAACAATGTGTCCTCTTGCAAAGTACCTCACTCAGCGCAAAGGGTGAAAAAGCAAATGTTTATGCCAGGATTGTGGTGTCGTTCAAGAGCTCTTTAACTCATCTATTCCACTGAAACCTCGAAACACTTATACACTATATTGGCTTTAAAATGTTTGAATGTTATCTTATCTTATTGTTAGTGTTTATGTTTGTGTTGCCTTCTAGTTACTTTGACAAAACTCCCAGGTCCAGTTTCAGAGTCACAACATCATTGCCTTCAATAACAGTTTTTAAAAAATGAAATACATTTCTTTTAGTGCTCGGTTAAGTAGTAATTCTGCCTCATTTTGTGAATGAACACCATGTTTAAATTTGTGTCAATATGATGTTGATTGACTGAGCAGTTGTGGTTTGCCTAAAAAAGGTTGTATGGTATTGTTTTGTTCTTTATTAATGTTGTGTCAACTAAAACATCAACTAAAACAGGAAATAGAAATTCCACATTGATTGCTAATTATTTGCTCAGACGGAGCTTAAGAAAAACAGACGTTACTATTTAGAAATGTGGGAAAATTGGTCACAGACTGAAAAATATCATTCAAGCTGAGACGATATTTTGCTCTGTGGGTCAATCTCAAGTGTCGACAGTGTATTCATTCACTACAGATTTTTGCTTTTTTTCTCCCACCTGTTTTATTACTGTCAATTGCCATTTGTTGCACATGAGCGATACATTCTTGTCTGTGCTTTCATAGTGGATGTGGCCGTGTCAGGGACATGCTAGTCAATTGCAATCATTTTCAATTATCTGTGCCTACATTGCTTGAATAAAACACCGGCATCATGCAAAGTGTACATAACATGTTCATATTAAAAGCAGTCAGTGCACATTAAATAGAAAAGTATTACTCGTAATATTATAATATAATAATACTGAATATATCAACAAAAACGAGGATTTTATTTGCACGTGTGGGAAATTTATTGAAATTTTTGACAAACCCAGGTTAGAAAATGTAATATTCACACTGTAATAATTAATTTAAGTGTTAAAAATAAAACCGGCACTATGTTGCTTATCTTTGAAAATGTTAACACAAACTGGACTTTGACTTGAGGAATTCCATATTAACATTAAATTGAAATATTACAGTTAAACCTGAAATTGAATAATTAAATCAATGACATTATTCAAATTCAATTTAAAAATTGTATGCAAAATACAATGACAACGAAATGTCTAAAATATATGATATGATATGATTTTCTATTCTATATCTATTCCCAAAGCAAACAAACAAAAGCCTAAACACTGACATAATTTCAGATGAATCTGAGGATAAACTTCTGTAGACGTTTTGAGAACAGTCCTGTGAACCAGTGCATCGGGTGTCATTGAAGTTTGATTGTGAAGAAAGAAACAACACATCCCCCTTTGAAATGAGACTTTTATGGAAGTTTCGATTTAAAGGCGTAAGACACAGCACTGCTTCCACAGTACTGACAGCAAACAAGCTGAGCTGACTCACTGCTTCTCTTATCCCTGACCAGTTAATGAAGGGACTATGGAGTAAATAGGAACCGAACACCTTTCAAATGTGAGGAAGAACAACAGGAAGCCCTTGAAACCTAAAACAGATATAAAGTCTGCATAAATGCGTTGCAGGTAGTGGTTCAGTGATTCACCTCTGAATGGCAATTTCAAAATAAGATCTTCCCTTTGATGTGACCAAGGTAGGTCAGAGAGAGCAGGGTTAGTATGGCTGGTGAGTAATATCGTTCGACCTCTGTTTCTAGGCAACATAAATTAATTGACTGTCTGGATGGGCGATGTGGAATCTATGGGAGAAAGTCATAATGAGTGAGGTGAAAACATAAATTAGGTGATGAAACTGTGGTAAATTTGTCATGCAGTTGCATTGAAATGGAGCGACATGTGATTAAAGCTTTACCATAACTTGTATTATGACATTAACTCGCTACATAATAATCTATTACACTCTGCATGGCTGTTTAAAGTGGTTTTGTGAAAAGGCAGATTGTGGCACAAAAGTCTCAAGTTCAAAGTTCTCAGATAAGACAGAATAGAGACACACTGTCTGTCCCTGAATTGAGTGGGTTTAATAAATATAGGTTCCCTTTATCTTTGAAATGTGTTTGCAGTGAATATATGCATAAACTGTCACTGAGCTTCAATATAGACACAGATTATTATTTGATAAACCTTAATGGATCACAAGTGTGCGAGCGTTCTATAGCTTTAATAAAAAATAGGGAATGTATTTTGGTTGCAGTGTCCCTCTGCAGAGGAGCTGTGAGCCAGACACGTTGCTCTGAGGCAGTCTGACAAGCGTGGCTCCTGGGAAACATGTGGGAATTGTTTCTGAAGAAGTCTTCATACCTGGAACAACAAATTAGGTCACTGTCTTTAAAAATGACCCATCCAGCAGCTTCAAATGTTATTCATATGAGTGCTTTTGAGTCGGCCACTTTTATGGTTAGTTTAGGCAACCGGATCACACCACTTTCAACGTTGCTGCTGCTTAGAGAGGACAGTAATTACTTTCCGTGATCATAAAATGTCACTTGTGAGAGAGTGTAAACAGGCTGTTTTTAAGTCTCTGAACAATTAACAAGTGGAGAGGTGAGGACATTGTCTTTACCACAGCTGGAATTAAGTCATGCTCTTTGGGTTCTCATTGCATATGAAATTCATTTAGCATTGCTAAGCGTTGGAGCGTCAGCCTCAGTGAGAGCCTGAAAGCCTTGCAACAGATCTTGCGATGACTAAATGCAGAATCTTTAGTCGTGACTTTCTCTGCGTTTGTTTTTCCTGCACATGCAGGTAATTGGTTCTGGGTTTTCTTTATTCTATAACCACAACAAAAACGTCTTTTGTGATTCTATCTGTGGGATAAATCATTAGGAATACACCGAGAGATGACAGACGCAGTCAACACGCTTTATCATTCTCAAAAAAAAAAAAAAAAAAAAGCATATAGGAAACGTTTGTGACATCACTGGCGTTTTCCTGATTTTTTTTCCTCGGCTGGTTTACCTGTGGGCCAGTTCTGAGTCAACCAACACTGACAGAAAAAGATAAAGAAAAAAAAATGTCCAAGGCTATTTGATCCTGCAATAGACCGGCTGTCTGGCCCCACACAGGTGTGCGTATTGTCTGTGTGGGCTATAAATTCTTTATCTCATGAGTTCTTCGTCTTCTCCTTCAGGCAGTTTTACTTTGGTGAATTCTCCCTTTCTTAAACCAAGCTGACACTGACAGACTGATTGTTTCCTGTGCAGACCGCGCTGGAGAAAAGCAGACAAGCATGGGGACGGTCTAGACCTCCCGTGATCCCAAAGTCACCAGTGTTTGTTATAAGTTCCCAAAATAGGTTAAATCCTCTATAATACTTTGTCATACACTGTGAAAACTGGCATACTGGGTGGCAGACCTGTGGGTTTGCTGCGAAGGGCAAGACTGGGTCAAATTTCCTGGCACATTTTGTCATCCCAGAGTGCAACAGATGGTAATATAATGAACCAGGCTACAAAACAGCAACGATGTTTGTTGCTTTCAATCTAAAGAGGTAGTTTTTTGGCTTGAATTAAAAAAATGTTTTCTTCATTGCCCAAGTGGTCAAGCCCTAAGTTGATCAAAATTTGTATCTCAATCACGATCTGAACATGCTAATGGTTAGCGGGTAGTGTTTACTGTCATAATTTAGCATCCTAGCATGGTAACATTTGCGTATTTTCCCTCTACACAAGTTTAAGCCGATGCATGTTGAAGCCATTAGTTTTGCAGGTATTTGGTCAGAATCTTGTGAAATTTTGACCATTATGATGATGCTGATGAAGAAAAAAAAATCAGGAGAATATGAGTCATTACAATTCATCATCCATCAATTTCATGGAAATGTGTGGATCACGAGGCTTTGAGTATCTTAAAAGTGCACAACTGAACCAAAGACAGACTTTTAAGTTTTCCAGATGAAAATCCTGAAAGGAAGAAAGTCAAATGCCATTAGATCACAGAAGTAGCTCAAAATATTATTGGTATCTAGAGAAGAATTTGTATCAGAAAACCCAGGTCTTTATAGCGAGGAGTTCCACAGGGTCCTTAGAGAATAATTAATAATCCCCAGATCCCCCTTGGTAATACTGATGCCATCTGGAGTGGGCCTTTTAGTCAAAAATATCCTGTTTTCACCACAGATTCAGAAGTTTTTGGGTGTTTGTTCAACATAAACATTGCTCCAACAAAGCAAAAGTTCATTTTGCTGCATGCTTTTGAAGCTGGTTAATAGAGCACTTCCTGCTCATTAAAATTGTTCTAAGTGAAACATTTTTTTTTTATTGGCTATAATCTTCTCCTAAGTACATGTCACCAACAATGCTCAAGGGTGCTTATTGGCGCTTTAAGCTTCTGCAATGTGTTTACCTTCTAAAACAGTGACAGTTACACAAACATAGCTCATTCATTTGTGTCTGCTTATGCTAAACCACTTTGTAAACCAATAAAATGAGAAGAAGATACTTTGTTATAGTCCAAATTGTTTGATTGTCTCTTCCCCAAAGAGTCATGCAAATTATTTCATTGTAAAACAACAAGCTTTATCTGTGCACCCCCCCACGCACTCGGGTTGCCACCTGGGTGTTCAAGGTGTGGATCAGCACAGGAACACAAGCTTTATTGGCGCAACTCGAGCTTTGTGCTGTCTGTAAGCCCTGTGTTTTTAGTGCATGGGAGTAAATGGCAGATTATGCATGAAGCCCCTTGCAGCAAAGCAGTCAGACAAGGTGACCCCAGAGAACAAGGCTGTGTTTGGAAGATATGGAGATCAGTGTGGTCATCCATGACTGCCAGTCTCCTACTTTACACACAAACCCCTCCTCCCCCCCCTTTTTTTTTCCAATTCCTATCTTAACTGCTAAATTCAAGATAGGCTGCCCTGCATTCCCAGAATGCATTCACACATTTACAATTTTATCTCCACCATTGCTAAGTAGCATTTTTATTCATGCACAGATGGTCATTTGTTTCATGAGAAGAAAGGTTGGTTTAGCTTTTTTTTCTCTTTTCTTTTTTACCTAGAAGCAAATGGGGAATGAAGTTTATTTAAGCCTTATATACATATGGAATTATTACAAGTTTATATTGAGTCATCTGGAAAAATCATAAATGTCCATGACACCAGACCTGTGCTACTGATACGTTTGCTGTATTTATAGATGAAAAGGTCGACCCACCATAGCGACAAACATACAGAATTCAGTATCGCTGTTCAAGTCATTGCCAGGTGTATTCTGTGAATGAAACAGATGACAACTGCCTTTTGCAGTGAAACATTTATGGAATAAAATATATAGGGAAGGCCAAACATATATGTGTGTTGAGTCAGTGGACAGCTCCTGGATTTGAAGTTCAGTTCTCGTCAGAAGAGTTTGAATGTCTTCCTCTTTCTGACATGTGTCTCCTCAGGTGTTGTATGATGAATATGATTATTCGCATATTCACTACTCACCACACAGGGGAATCCTTGTAGAGGACAGATGTCAGACGGTGATTTCAAAAGACAGTCAAATGTTTATATAAATATATATAGAAAGGATTTTACAACCTGATCACTTATATACTGATATCATTTATTATTTCCATGCATTGCTCGAAGAAGGTTCACAGTAAGGCAGAGAAATAAACTCCATAGAAATTGTTGAAATTGGAGCAATAACATCGTTAGTTCTCTCAAAGACATCAAAACTGAACCACCCTAAAAAAACAGGCATGATAGTAAGAACGACGGTACAATTACAACAGTTTATTAAACTGGAAGTTCACATCCATCAAATCAATAATGAGTGAGTAAATTGATTATAAATTACCTTAAATTAGCATGTGTTTTTATTGGTTAGAGACTATATACCTACTACTCCCTATGCTGCACAATGGGATCATTAAAAATAGGTATAAATGCTTCTCACTACATATTCTGCACAATTAAAATGGCACAAAAAACAACCTTTCAATAAATAGGTACAAAAACAAATGTGCAATATACTGAAAATAACTTATTTATTAATTTATTATAACTTATAGAATATTTAAGAACATATTTATATACATATAATATTGTGATGTTGAAAGACATTCTTCTTCTTCTCTGTTTTTCAGTTCATCTTGTTGCCTTTCCACCAACCATTAAATGTAAATACACTTCTTGGTTACATCCCTACACTCATATTTGGGTCCAACAAATTTTTCAAAAAAGAGGCGAAACAGACAATAAACAAAGTTTAAATTGTATCAAAATTGTTATCATGAATATTTTAGGCCACAATAACCACGCTGTGAAAATCTGAGCCCGAATGGACAAGAAAGAAAATTGTAGTATCACCGTGTCGCTACAAAAACTTCACATTTGGTAAAACTAAGTCAAGCGTGAAAGTCAGGGAAAGTGTTCAGGGATCTTTTCCCAGTTATACGGAGAAACATTCCTCTGATCACTGTGGAGCTGAGATCCAGTTTCTGTCTGTAATGGCCATCAGGTCCTGTTTATGCTTGTGGGCAGTTCCGTAAATCTGTTAACTATCAACGACGCTCAACTGCTGTTGTAGCTCGAAATAGTTAGCTCCCGAGCAATAAACTTTCAACAGTCCTCAACTTTTTTGCCTTTGTTCCGACACCTTTGAAAGATCATTTCTTATGTTTCTGTTCCCTTAAGATGCCTCCTGAAATCATGTCAGAGTGTTCAAAGCAACTCCGTCTGATGCTGCCCTATTTCAGTGACAAGGCAGGCAAGGGAGCAGTATTGCTCTCCAGAAGAGGAAGAAAAAGAAGCACTGTAGAGATACTCTCCATACTGTTTTTTTTTTTTTTTTTTTTTTTTTTTTTTTGGCGAGTTGTGAGTGTGCGATTTACTCACGGCGCTACAAAGCTGAGTCTCCGTAAAATTTAGACATCAAGAGAAGGATCCCCTCACTCAACCACGACAACCTTTGAAAGTAAGTGTCTCCTCCTCCTCTGTTGGTGGCTACTTAAACTGCAGTATCACTCAGTCCGACTCAAACATCCATACCTTGTGAAGGATGCGCGCGCGCGCACACACACACACACACACACACACACACACACACACACACACAAAGTTTTGTAAAGCTATTAGAAAGCAAACAAAGCTGACTTAGCCTACACCAAAACCATTTTCTGATGTGTCATCACTGTCCTCTTCTAAACCTTCACCTGCTCGACCCCACATTAGTCTTGTCTGAGATTCACCTTATTGCGCTGAAATTTGCCACTGGCCACCCGCTGAAAATTAACAACAGTCCACTCGCTTCTCTTTTCCAAAAAGCAGCTTTTAAAGCTAAGTAATTACTGGTGGAGGCGTGAGCCAAGGCCAGCAGTCTCTCTCTTAAAGCCTGTTAGGGGTACAAAGCACGGTGACCTGAGCGGGTCCCGCTTATGCAGCGCATGTATTGTAAAGAAATGGAGGTGATGTGCTGCAGTGGCTTCTGTTTCATGATTTGATAAAAAAGGCCAGAGCCCCTGAGGACTGGTGTTTTCCACAATAGTACAATAACTAACTAAACTCACACTTGGTCTTTGCCTCAAATTAAAATGGACCCATGTTTATCAAATATTGTGTTACTTTTTCAGCTGGAACAATTGTAATGCATTTTAAAAACTCCCCATCTCTTGACATTTAGGCTACATAGCCAATCATTAGCTTAGCATGTTGTTTTGGCTAATGTGTTAGCAAATAATTAGCACAGCTAGCAATCGCTTTTGATCGATGTTTCTTTCCCCTTCATGAATTTGATTCCAATATTGATTCTCACTTCATCAGCTCCTAAAGAGAAACATTTGGTAATTTAGCGGCTAAATGTTTCATTTTCTTCGCCAGCTAGGTGCTAACTTTATCTGCAGTTCATTACGTAGCAGGTTCATCAGAGCGTTGTTTTCCTCCCGCTGCTAGAAATGGGCTTGGTGGGAAGAGACAGACTCAAACAACCATGAACTAGGAGTGTTTAAAAAAAAGGAGTGAATTTTGTTTTGGCTAATGCGTCAGCAAAGAATTGGCACAGCTAGCTACAAATAGCGAGCACTGAGATATGTTTCTTTCCACTCGATGAATTTAATTCCAATATCCATTCTCACTTTCAGTTTCGGTTGGATGTTTATCAGCTTTTAAGTGCTAACTTCATCTGAGCTCTGTTTTCCTGCTGCTGTTGGAAATGGGATGAGAGCAAACAGAATAAATCAACTATGGACTAAGTGTGTTTGATAAAAAAAAAAAAAAAAAAAAGGAGTGGAAATTGGCTGAAGCTGTTTTGGCTAATGTTTTAGCAAGGAACTAGCACAGTTAGCACATATATCAATCACTGATTCATGTTTGTGTTCGTTTTACTTTTCTCTTTCTTTTTTTATTTTTTTATTTTGACGAGTAGATCACTCTAGGTTTTACCTTACCTAGGTTTTTTTTTTTTTTTTCCTGTGAGTGTTGAAATGTCCACAATGTCATGTGAGGCCACACACTGAAAGCAATTAATGCCATAATGGTATACCCACATCTTCATGCAGAGTCTATGAGGATTCAATATTTCATAAAGAGCAATTCATAATTAACCTGCTAAATGTTGGATTAAAAAAAAAGAGGACTTTTTTTTCTTTTACTTTCCTCTCTAATAAATTTCATGCATTGCAGCTGCAGCATTTGTTGTCAGTTTATTATGGTCATAACCTGAAATGGCTGTTGTAATTAGTTGTTAAATGCTGTCATGCCAGGAAACAGCCTTTTCCCATAACACGGTGTAATCATTTTTGACATGACTGTGTTATATTAGATTACACTGACCTGATTTTAAGGCAGTTTGTCATTTCAGTTGAATATAAATATGTATTTATATCAATACATTTATATTATTATGTACTTTCTTGGAGAGAGTTATTGTACACGACTGATGTCTGTATGGTGGAAATGTAGCAGGATCCAACGAAGGAAATGAAAAAGGAAGCTAATTCATCCTTCCTTCCTTCCTCTCAAACTCCTTTTAAAGCTCACTAATGAGCACATTTCAACTTGTGTGTTTAATCCAGACAAAAAGCAAAGAGTAAATTTGACAGTTTAGCATTCACAAACAGCTCCATGTGTTTTATTAACTGTCGCCTTGCACATGATATTTGCTGTAAATCACAAGTAAATTCTGGCTTTTAATGTTCATTTGTGAAAATGTGTCAAGCAGATGCCACCACGACCTGCACCAGAGACTTTTCAGTGTTTTAAAATTTCATAATTGTTTTTACATATATATATATATATATATATATATATATAGTATATTAGTATATTAGAGTTTTCTTTTTTAACCTGGATGAAGAGGTTTTTCAGTATACCAGGCATCACAATGTCATGCACCAACAAAATATATTTACATATATTTACCATGTTGCTGGTATGTTAATACTCAGAGCCTTTATTTTATTTCCTTTAAACTAGGCACTAAAGGCATTAAAGAGAAGCTACTACAAAAGACAGCACACAGGAAAAGCAGCTATCATGGCAGAGACTGTGAGTATGTAAATCAGTGCTAAATTTGCATCTTGTCCGACAACAGCGTCACATCTTTTCAATCCGAATGTGAGGGAAAAAGAGATCCATATATCAAAAATACAGAAGAAGCCGCCACAACTTTTATTCTTTTCAGGGTTTTCAATATGTATGTAACAGATACTGTTTCCTTTTTATTCCTCCCTTCTTCATCTTCTTCTTCCTCTTTAAGTCGCCCCACTGCATATTCTATGACTGTATATAATGCCTTGTAATGTCTATGTTAAATCACTCATGTTTGTCTTGCTTCACTAATAAAATATATATAACAGATACTGTTGTATGAGGAGGGCTTTTGTGAATGTTTAAATAGAGACTGAATGTTGATGTCCCCATTTCACTTCAGGCTGGAGAGCTTTGTTGCATGACCTATCATGTATGCATTATCTTTATCTCTGGGATTTATGTGTTACTAATATAAATGGATAATAGCAAAGAGAATAAAAGGAAAAAAATAAGAGCATTGATCCGTTCTAGCAGCTCAATAAAGCTGCAGTTAGGCACAGTGGTGCTAAATGCTAACATCAGCAAGCTAACATGCTCGCTATGACATTTCCCATATCAGTCATTCCAGTTTCTATGCTTAAATGTTGCTAATCAGCACTGATTTCAAAGCACAGCTGCAGGTTTGCAGGAGGTTCATCATCTGAGAACCCACCCTACAGGTGATGAGACGCTTCACTGGATGAGTGAAATGGACGAACTGTGGCACGGAAGGAGAACTGCCAACTGCCTCAGATGCAGCGATCCATCCCATAATTGTCAAGATACTTCAGCCTGGTGGCGGTGCTGGGGGAACTGTTCGGGAATCAGCAAGGGCTTTTGGATTTATCCTCTGGAGACTATGAATTGGTGGTGGATGGACAGATTCACGGACATACACTACTGTTCACAGAGGCCTTACTTATTGTGCAGGTTTCTTTGATTAATTTCTGCATAAAAATGGAGTAAACATGGTCAAATATATTGTGTACCAGCATAAACTGAAAGCTTATACTGCCTAATGAAAATACCCTCAGTGAAATCCCACTGGAAACTCCAGATATAGACTCTCAGATTTACTATGCTGAGCATTTTACTTAAAAGAGAACAGACTTTCCTTTCAATCTTCATTCTGGGAAGGTTCAAGAATAGAAATTCTCTATCATCTACCTCACTGGACATACCACAGAACTTTATTACAAACAATGAATAATTAAAATGAAACTTTGTGAGCGCACTTCTTATTTCATTGCAATGCCGACGTGCAGTGATGTAACTAATGAGATTTCGGTAATGGGCCGACCTCTCCCGCAGGTGCTGTAATAGCTGTGTCTTCAACAGTTTTGGTGGAGCTGGGAAACTGTCTCGCCGTGAGGTCTGTACTCTGATGAGCTTTGATTTCTTCAAAGGAAAACGCCGCACCTTTACGATCCCCCGCTCCTCTGAATGATCATTGCGCGTTGCAGCGGTGACACTTGTTTTGTGCGCGGCAGAGACAGACGTTGCTATTTTGGTGTCTGAATGTCAATAACAGTACAGCGTTTTGGGATTTATCTACACTCAAAGCGATGTTTCATGTCCTTTTATACTCCAAGGGATGTCAGATGTAAATCTCACATCATAAAGATGCCACACAGATTGTCTTATGTGTTTGTATGAAATACTTTGTAAGTGTTTGTCGCACCTGAAATTTCTTATTTATGCAAACATCTTTGGGATTTAGCAAAAAAAGAAGCTTTTCATACTTGATGTGAAACTATTTTTCTTTTATAAAGATAATTATTAAAAGCCAATTTACTAATCTTTTACAAATTTCTTATTTTACTCTGAATTGATGTTAATTATTATTATTTATTATAAAATAAACTCAAATTGTCATTCAAGGTTTGACTTTTTTACGCTTTCATGATGAATTCCCTCAGCTGCTCAGGAGTAATTTACAGACTTGAATCACACAACCAGATATAAAAAGAGACTGGAAACGAAAAAGCAGTGAGTGTGATAACTGTCAATTTATGCAATTATAACAGCAATACAACAATAGATATAGAAATAGACCAGAAAAAGGAGTCGTTGATTATTATGTTAACAAGCCTCAAATTCTATAAAAACTTCCCCTTCCTTTTCTTCTTTTATTTAATACTTTACACACAGGAAACCTGCTCCTATATTCTCATATACGGTATAAGTTACTTTCTTTTACAATTTAGGTCCCTCGTCTCCCAAACTCTCCCTTTTCTCTGACGTGTGAAATATCTAATTGAACAGTGAAACTCTCTATAGAGCTGTTTTGCAAAGTGAACAGAATTAAAATTTGCCTCACTAAGGACAATAATTATTCACTGAGGGCTTTTCTCTTATTGCCAGCCTCTGCACATGCAGCTTGAATTCAAGTAGATTCAAATGAAATACCCAAATGCAACCAATATACGCTGTGAGATTGGTTTATGTGAATGTGCCAAGAACATTTGTGAGATACATGCGAATGGACATCTTACTGTAAGCTGGAAAACAGGCTTAACTCTTGGTGTACTGAGTCCAGAGCCTGGATTTAATATATCCAAGCATGCAGAAATGACACACATGGAGGTGGACACTATAACATGTACAGGTCATGATGGGATGTACAATGCAATATCCTTGCCAATTATTAACTTTGTGAAGGTTTAGTTTTCAGATTCTGGTGAGCTCATGTGAGAAACCTGAGGTCATTTGCGTGCCCGTGGTTTGTATTGGATTGCATGATGTTGCATGCAGTTCCTGTTATTTTGTCCACACTCTGTAGGTGGACACGGCTGCCAATCCTGAGTCCAGCTCTCCACCCACACAGTACCTCAGGGAACATGATTGTAAGTGTTTTTAAGATCCGCTGAACATATCTGGACCGGATTAGCAAATTCCCCCTGACGTGAGCATTGGAAACCGGTCCAATTGTCAAGCACTGTAAACATTAAATCATACTGTAAATCCAATCGTTTGTTGTTGTTTTTATATGGATGGAAATTATAAAACGTGAAAGACTGCATCAAGTAAAAAAAAGAAACAGTCTTTGACCATGTCGCAGCTGGGTGTGGGTGCCAGAAACCTCTTCATCTCCATGTCAATATGCTTAATTGTTATTCAGTCATAATAGCCTGTGCTGGAGCATATGGGTCCGGCAGAGCAGTGTGCAGAAGGTGCCAACACATGGGCACTTCATGAGCCTAACCAACAGTAAATCTCAGAGGAACTTGTGAGATGTGAGTGCACTAAAACTGACAACTCCGAAGATTATAATGTCGAAGGAAGGAAGCTGAAGTCACAGTGTTATTTCTGCGTGAAGGTCAGGAGAGAAAATCGCTTTTCGAATTTAAAGAATATATTTTACATAAAAAAAAATCTACATTACAAGGCAACAAGGGAGCAATGCTGGTTGGTATGTGTTTTGTTGCAGTGGATATCCTCACGTAGGAATTGATACCTGGGGTAGAGTACACACAACTAATGAGATCTTACCTGCATTGCCTTAGGGTCTGAAGCGCCAGGAGTCTCTGTGCAAATCTCTGAATTTTGTATCTACACAATTGTTGCCCCTCGCGTGAACATGAACTCCATTGAACCCATATGTCGGTCATCACAATTCAGAAGTTTTAATTGGAGACACACACCAACATTGCAGAAGGGATCTGCGAGTTCCAGCAGCAGATTCAAATTAACGCCATAAATCTTTTTTTTTTTTTTTTTATTTTATTTTCTTTGGGAATACACGTTGAAAAGCTCATTACTGAGTGAGATCCACATGCAAGTCAGATAGAAAAAAAATTTAAATTAACCCACTCTCAAGCCTCTTGGATTTTCCCCTTCTGGCATATTGATAGAAAATGGAGGTCAAATGACTGAAATCAGCATTTTTACATGTCAGAGAGCATCATGGGACGCTAATTGCTTAATTGTATCACATTCGAACATCAACATTTATTTCTTTCTCCAATCATTTATTGATTGTCTGTCATTTGATTTATAATTTGTCTGTCTGCCTCTGAGCTTGTAGGAGTTGCTCAGGACCAGTTGTGTTTGGCCAAGTTAGAGTTGACAAAGGGTAAAATCTATATAAATAAATAAGGCTTTAATGAAACGTTACCATGTAGAACTAATCATTAAACTGTATCAAACTTGGAGAAATGTCACGTTCTACAGGCTACAAATACACAAACATGCTGCAAGTGGCGCAACAATTAAACACAACAATTGACGGCAAATGCAGCCACCGTTTATCAAAAGTGCAACCAAGATTTCTTCAGCTTGACGAACACTGGTTGAACCTGCGGCTGTTGTTCTCATTTTCAGTATAAAAAGGAGTGCAATCATAATAGTAAACACACATAAAGTGCAACCAACATTTCTTCAGGTTAAAAGAGCAGTAGGTTAATCTGCTACTTCTGTTCTGACATGACCGCACACGCGCTTGAAAATCTCCCGCTCTGCTTCGTTTCTGTTGTTTTGTCGTCGTCTTTTGGTTAAATGGATAAAGTTTTTTATGATAAAGTTGGTCATGCTTAAATACAACATCCAAATTCTTAGTATTAATACAATTGACTAATTATTGACTTGCAACTCGATATACGTTCCTATTGATCTATGTACAGTTATCGATGCAGTCGGACTGTAGGAATATAAATCGATACATTGACGTAGTCGATGAATTGTTACACCTCTATTATAAGCTGCATGTAAAAGTGGACAAGCACTCTGTGAAGTCAATGACTCTACCAGTCGTAAAAAGAGGCCCAATTGTATTGAAATCTATGGGGAAATGCCCCGACTTTTCACTTGATTTATTTCCTTAGTAAGGTTTTCTATGTGAGTTTGAGGTCTCAGCCAAGAGTTTCGAGTCCTCTTCAGCACAACTTGATGTTAATTTATGGTCCTTAGAGGAAAATAGACCATGAAGCAGGGTACGCATTAGGGCGTGGCTACCCTGTGACTGACAGACTGTACCACACACGGCAACAGGCCAGGACAGAGTTCAGAGCAGGCCAGAGTCACCCCTTACTCCTCCTCCACCTACGCCTCCAAATATGGTTTCTTGTGGTTTAAACCCCCCCCCCCAAAAAAACAAGATGGCCACGGACAAAACTCATGGCTTCAAAATGGCAACTCACAAACCAGTCGGTTGCCACAGACTCCAATGGTTTTGATGGGACACAGGGGACGTAGTTAATGGCCATCATAGTATCAGTGGCAGTGAATCACGTTTACTCTGAAGAACATAAAAAAGGGAAGAAAGAAAAAAATGGCTGACATGCTGACATCTTGTCTTTTTATAGGACATACTGGCTGGTTAAGACAAAGCTTTGATTATGACTTTGATGCAGCAAAACTAGCATAACACTCACTTTGAAATAAAAAAGGCTGGTTCAGAACAAATTCAAATGATATTTCAAATGCGTCATGTCAACAGAAACGTGTTCGGGCATCGCTGATGGGGGTTGTTTTCGAGTGTCATGACAACAGATTGGATTTTTTTGCTGGACCCAAACAGGACGTGACTTAAGTGTGTCCGTCACACAGACTTGGTAATTCTTTATTTCAAAGAGCAAACCCTTGAGATCTTAAATAATATAGGACCTCTTACTATTTCAAAAGAAGCCTTTCACAGTTAATTTCACCACGATACGTCTGTCAGAGAGGCGGCACTATGTCAAAGACTTGCATTTTTTATGAACTTTCATTAATTTGATTGAATAATTCAGCAAATCGCTTTGATGAAAGCGACATCATTCTAGTTGCTCGCACGGTTGTCAGTTTTTAGCCTTTGTCTAAACACGATTACCCAAGTGCATTACACAACCCATATGTGCTGCATGTGACAGATCAGCTTTCTCATCAGCTTGTTTGTCCTATTTTTCCTTCTCGTATTTTTTCATGAATTGTTCAACGGCCAATATTTGATACGTCCATCAAATTGAGACTGAACTTTAGGCTTTTACCAAAGAGTGTGGAACACTGTTATTTTTATTATCATTATTATTATAGGCGTTATTCTCCAGCTTCGAAGTGCGGCAGATTCCCCAGAATAGCCTGGTGTGCTGATGAACTCCTCTTTTGAAATCTGAGCGTATATTACTCGTGTTTTCACACTTTCAGTCCTTGAGCTGGTCATTATAATTTCATAGATCTTCCTCATATGGACTTGTTCTGAATTTATATATCCAGGTTTTCTCTTTAAATATAGATTTTTTTTATTCTCATGAGTGACATCTTATGTTGTGCCCAACCCCCACCCCTCTCATTAATATCCCTCTATTTTTTTCTCAAGGAATAAAAACTTGTTAAATTGAAACTGTTCCTTGTGACCTCTATTGCTCGTGATAATCTTGCCTCTGAAGCAACATGCCAATTATTTAGATTTGTTTAAACACGTGTTTTTCTGTCCATGGTTTATCCTCAGTATTAACCAACGCAGCATTATAGGTCTGAGAGGAAAGACTCATAGCTTTGTGGATTTCTTTCCCTTTTGTATTATGCCACAAGTGGTGAACCATGCTTGTCAAACCAGATGTTTGCAGCTGTATGTGCACATCTGTATGCAAGTGACAATAAACTGCTCTGTGTCTGCTCTAACAAGCAAACTGAATCCAGGAGAAACTGAATCCAGACGCCTTTGAAAGTTTTATGTTTTCTTTTCTGGAGTCACATTGGCAGGCTGTGTACGGTACTATAGATTGCATTGTAATAACTGAGAACTTGCCCTGTCTAGTCCAATAAACAAACCAAAAGGAGCTTCCTCCGTGGGTGTGTGTGAGAAACTTTTCCACAAACTCGCGGCCAATCCAATTGCAACCTTGTGCTCCACACGCAGCCCACCTATTCAGCGGCCTCTAACTTGATTTTCTCCAGACCTCTTGGAATGAGTTGGTGTTGTGGCTTCGTCACTTCACTGCTGGTGTGATAGATGGCTGAGCTGCTGATTGAACTGATTCAAAAGTGCATTTCTGAAGGGGACAAATGCTTGCGGTGTGACCACAGGAGGAAGTTAAACTGTTTTTCCAAACCCTCTGCCTTTTTTTCCTTTTTTATGGAATGAAATACACTTTCAAAATTCATATTTATTGTTTCATTTGTTTACAAAGGGACTTCGTAAACTCCCTTCAACAGCTGCACAGTCATGTCCTCTCAAAAGTGCTTTCTGCTAAATGAACATAATCAGGATGTAATTAAAATCTGCAGCAACGTACAATTTAGAGTATATGCAATAAAGTGATTATAGATTTCAAAAAGCAATTTAGCTACTAAGCTTTGCATTTTTTTTAATATAAATAAGTAGATGTCACAAGTTCTTTTGGCTTAGCAGCCACTCCTTCACTCTCTCTTAATGAAAAAGAAAGGGTAGGCTTAGAAATGAAATGCACTTTTAATTATTTCGCAAACTGCTGAATGGAGCCAAAACACTGCCCTCATTATGAAGCAGAGTGATGCAGCGAGGATCCACTGCAGTCAGTCAAGAGTCCGAATGCTCCGCTCTCTGCCTGCTTAACGAACTGCCCGCCTGGTGTCTGGGAGGCTGCAGAGGAAATGCTTTTATTTTGATAGATATTTAACTCCCAGTCACAGCCCTGCCCGTAACCTCACCGAGTATCTGCTCTGGATAATAATATCAGAGGTTGGGTAGAAAAAAAACAAAAACAAAACACAACTACAAGCCTAGTTAAAGATCCTCAAAACAAGGTGTTAGCAAGCAGCTTACTTTTTATTTTTATTTTTATTTGAGTGACTAACAACCGACAGATGATTAGAAATCAAAGTTTTAGCACTGCTATGAGGCATATCGCACACACTCTCAAAGCCGTAGTTAGTGTGAGTATGCAGGCAGCCTTGACGTCGTCCATCTTCCAATTTCTTATGCAAAAAAATGATCAGCATGCAGGTTGTTCGTCCATCTTTGCCTCCCAAAATGACCCATGTAAACACAACAATGTTTCCAACACTTTCCAGAGCTAAAAAAGATTCATAATAATTTCCTCAGGTTTAGGTGTGAGGCCCCAGAGAAACGGAGAGAAAAGGCCATGAGTTTTTCCTCAGTGACTGCATTTATTTGAGAGAAGAATCAGAAAAAAATTAAGTCCGCTATGTAGCTCACTGGTAATATCAATGTAGCCTAGCTTAACTTTTAGCATTGACAATGAATGAAAAAAGTTCAACTTCATTGTTTTATTTTTTTTTTTATTTCATAAATAATGAGTCTCTACTGTTTAAACCCATCTAATGACCACACATATGCAAATGTGGTGAAAAACCTCATCACACGATTCACCCGCTTTATACTAACCTGACCACGTCTTTCCTCTTTTGCTGGGATGTTATATGCTGAGAGATTTATAACCATCAAACCAATACTCGGCTGGATTTCAAAGACAGTGCTAGAGGTGTTGCGAGGAGATTTGTAAATGCAAATTCAAAGCCTCTATATGCAGTAGCTTCGCTCTGAGGACGAAATTGAACATTACAAATACGTATAACTGTACTGTCAAGAGTTTTGGTTTCCGGGCTTTGAATTGTTGTGTATTTTGATAAAAGTAAAAAATAAAAAGAAACTTCAAATGCCTCTATGTCTTCAGAGACAACATCCCGAGCCTTTAAAAATGTGCAAACAGGGTTAATAATTGATCAGTGAATCACTTTAGTGAACTAGGTGCCTCTTCTCATGACTCTAAGCCTATTTCATTTAAATAAAAGGAGTATGAAAGATGTGTATCAATAATGGCTGATGCCCGGAAGCAGCAGAATTTATCTAACTTTTAAAATCAAACCTCAGTCATGGCTCATTAAAATTACATCTAGAGAATAAAGAATAGAAAAGGGAAAGACAATGGCCTCCGGCTGAACTTTTACCTTGGTGTGACATCATGTATGAGTGTCCCATTGGCCTGGAGATGTTTATATCCCTGAGAGCTTCAAGGAAATGCTGCTGATTCGTATTTGTACATGTGGGAGTGTTTCCTCAAACAAAGTCTGTTCTTGTTGTCTCATTTTCTCCTGATTCCTATCCCAACAGAGAAAATCTCTTTAATCTCGAATAAAGCCAGCACGATTTCAGCTGTAGCAGAGCAGTTACTTTTTAAATAAGGTTTAAGGACATTATTTCAGCAAAATATCTTTATTATTACTTTGCAAATGTCACTTCTGTGACAAATCCAAGAACACTGTACTTAAAAAGGTTATTTTTTTTATTCCCTTGAGGAAATATGTTTTGCAGAAGAATCAGTTAAACTCAATGAGCAGAGGCTGCGATAGTGTCCTTTTTATTAATATGTTGGTTTTATTGAATACGAGTGACCAGGGCAGCTTGTACTGACTTGTTTCTGTTAGAAATATTGTGGTTATCAAAGAAAGACAGATGAGAGCTGTTGGATGCAGAAACGTGGAAGAGGATTTAATATGTGTGCTCCAATACAGGCACTTAGTGGTGTCAAGACCAAAAAAAGAAAGGTCTGCATACAAGTGGTTTCAGCTGATATGTCTCTGCAAACAAAGAATAAGCAAGAAGTGAAGTGATAATTAATTCACAACCTTAAAACTGTGAACGTAAAACAAATGGAGATGCATTAACTATTGGTAAAGAGCATCACTCACCTGACATGTTAATTATATATAGGACCAGTTCTGTGTTGTTGTTCAGGTTGTTCTTAAACGACTTAAAAGACTGAACCAATGACATTTGATGATGAAATTAACACATCAGGTCTGTTCAGGGCGTGGGAGACATCAGCTGTAAGACAGTACACAATGTGTTAGACGTGGTGTAGATGGGATAAACGTTAATTAAGTAATATGTAATAACTTTGTAATAAATACATCAGTGTTATACTATAAACAAAATTTTAACACATTGGCAAAGTTTTAATACAACATGATTCGTATGCTACATCATAACCAGTAAACTAGACAATGATGTCTAGTTGTTTAGTTGGCAAATGATTTATTATAATTTTCAGCTTGTACAAAAATCAATACTTGAAAAATATAACAATAATACAATATTGTTCCTGAGATGTAATCACCATATTTTTCCTTCTGCAAGAGTCTTCCTCTTGAGATATCCTGAGGTGCTTGGCATGCCTGAGGCTTTTTCGGCCATCTTGGTTCCTGGGGCTTTTTAAGCTGCACATACTTTTGGTTGCAGCTAGGTGGCAGCCTGTGGTGTCTACAAGGATGTACCCACTGTATTGACTGATATGCAACTACACCACGCAAACCCAGGCATATTATATATATATATATATATATATATATATATATATAATACATGTCCACTGTAGTGACCAACTACATACACATGCACTGAAGATTCTTTCACCAAAAACAACCAAAAAAAGAAATGTCTTTGTGAATAACTTCTCTTTGGCAACAAAGGGAATATGCGTTTGTATATTTGTTCATGCACAGCAGCGCATGGCAAGTGCAATGATATTTGTTGTTTTCATGTGTATTAAGCCATTTTCAACACGACGTGTAAAATTAAAAATGGAGGAGATGCTTTGGATCCTTTTGATAAGCGGCCGTTGTGTCTGTGACCTATCAGATACTGTCAGACAAACCGCGACCTGTGACTTTTTTTTATCATGGACGCTCACATGCCTGTTCAAAACACAGTCGAGGCTACTTTACACACTGTTATCAGTGAAATTTACACCCTTTCAGACGGTAGCACTCTATGTGGGGACATGTTTCCTGTATCTATGTAGGACAGATGTTGGGTTGTTGGTTTTTTCCGAGAGGCTGCCGGCAGCATATCGGCTCCGTCCTTGCAAGCTGAGACGGCGATGGAAGGTCACACGCGAGTCCCAGGTGAGACCATCAGTGGCAGGATGCATTTGTGCAATAGACTGATGAAGCGAGAGGAAAGAAGTCTGATGGAATCGAAGAAGTATGAGAATGCATAGAGGGGAGAAAGAGGGGGTTGAGGAGTTAGCGTAGGGAGGCTGCTGGGGTGACCTCTCCTGTCCCTGTAAAGCTGCAGTTTACTTTTGTAATCCCCTACAGAACAGCTAAGGGGGATGTTCACACTATGCCTTCCTCGAGGAAATAAAGGTGACAGTGGAAATGATACATTTTGCGCTCGGTGGGTTGAATGTGAGATTGCTGCCCCTGATACTCACTCACAGCTGATTCCTCCTAACTAACACAGGAACCTTTCCAATGGACTAAACTTCAACATTACATCAAATTTGTTTTCATTGTAGCATGTTACAAATCACTGGTGGTTATTTGCAACTAAAAACACCTCATTAAAACAATGAAAACCTTCAGCATGAGCTGAAAGCAGCTAGTAAAGGCTGCTTGCACTGCACATGTGGGTAAACGTGTGTTCGATCTGTTCTGTGTGTGTCTTATTATTCTTGCTTTGTAGCACCTTAGAAACTGAATCGCAGGCTAATGAGAACCTCCTCAAGCTTGCCGGTAGCTAAAAAAGCCCAAGCCAAGTGTCTGAGTAACTATACAGTGTGCATGCATGTCTGCATTTATTAATGTAAGGGATAATAATCCACATTATTGCTTAGAAACAGCGCTGCTTCAGTTTTCAAATCTGCCTGTGCTTGTGCCTAAATTGCGGAGTGTCCTAAATGCCCTCATGAAATTGGAATCCTGCAGGAGTTCGTTCCCTGCACGCTTTAATCACTGTCACCCCCCCCCAAAAAAACAACCAGTAACACGGTTTTGCTCGCAATCTCTTCTTCACTTGTAGCCAGTCATCTATTCATTGCCCTCCTCTTGTTGACCTGGCGAGGGATGCGGCAAACTATTTTACAGACAACTGCGGGGGGAAAAGCGGCGGAGTTCAGCAACATCAAGGTGCTGCAATGAGATATCAGAAAACTCGGCGAGGTTGATATGCTGTAGTGAGGAGAAATAAGAGAAATCTCTCAGAGCAGATCAGATGGGTCTCAAGCTGCATAACCCCAAGAATCAGCTTAAAGAAAGAGAGAAAGAAAGAATGTCAGAGCTGGCAACTTGACATCAAAGTAGAATCTCCCCCTCAGATGTTTTTCTCCTTCTTACCTCAAAGGCCACAAGATGTTCCTCCTGTTGGAATGAAAAGAAAGTTGGATGAAGCTTCGCTCCAGTATTGCAAAAAAAGAAAGAAAGAAAGAAAGAAAAGAAGCAGAATGCATGCGGTGAAATTAAACCTGATCACTCTCCATGAGATTAGATATTGATTCGTCTTCCAAATGACTATAAAGAGATCTCTCTCCAGATGATTAGGTATTTATACTTCATACTATTACTTCCTTTTCCCCAGTGCCAACCTTGGGTTCAAGACTCTGGAATGATTGCACAGCTTATAGCGTGGAAATCTGCATTAATAATAATCGATACAAGGATTCGTTTTTTATCTCTTCTATGGTTTGTTCATGCACCACAAGCTTTTAGATACTGAATGTATGTATTTTGCTGAAGTTAGCTAGAAACTGATTTCCTTTCCCTCCTTTTTTTTTTTTTTTGGGGGGGGTTCTGCAGTTACTTTCCCTTTGACAGACTCTGATGGAGGAGTTTAGCACAGCGCTGTGACCCTGGAGCTCTCTGCTGTTTAAATCTCATTTCTTCAGCCTGGTAGAGAAGGGCTTACTCTGGAGAAAGCAGCAGCAATGACAGAATATGGCAGGACACGTGGCCTGGGCACTTCATTGACAGTATGAAGCTGTCCAAAACTCTCAAATTGGACAGCACCACAGAGCACCAGAGTGTGCAGATCAATCATAGATTGGTAATAGAAGTTTCTGCATGTCACTATCCATAATCTCACTTACTGTAAGGTGACTGACTGATTGACTAATATTTGTTTTCTTGTATTATTTGATATGCTATATGCAAAAAAGCAACCCAATGCTGAGTATACCTGCCCTTCAGCTGTTTGCATATTATGAGTCATGAAACATTTTGGCAGGTAATTCTAATAGACCTAAGGTCCATACATTTTTCATATGATTCATTTTTCCTGCAGCGGCACGGTGTCTAAACAAAACAAATTACTCTCCTTCAAAAAGAACTTTTATATGCACCTCAGTTGGTGAAATCAAAGCAGACTCGAGTCTGGTTTCCTGTTTCCACTGAATTAAAAAAAAAAGGAGAAAAATAGCAGAAAATAAAACACAGCCGCATATTTTATTTATTTATTTTTTTGTACATTCATGAGAAAGGTTTAATTGGCCAGTGGCGTTAAGGTTTGGACTGTCCGGGAATGTGCCGGTCTTTCCATTGGGAATGGATCAATCAATCATCTTCCAATGTGTGAACAGGGGTTGCCCTGTCCTCTTGTATTTGCATGAATCTGTTCACCAGAGGCGATGAATATTCTCACAGCCATGTCTCAAATTTGGACAAATCTGTGCATTCATTATTTTGCCAGCCAGAAATCAAACACGCGCCTTCGTCCCTGCAGTCTGATGTCATCAAATAATATGCTAGCATATCGCTACATAGCCAACTTTAGCATCTAACAGCTGTTTAATTCCCAGTCTTGATGAAACTTGATGGAAGTTCAGCATCTTTATTTCTTTACTCGCCAATAGGTGCCAATTTGAACTCTTGTCTCTATCACATCTTTTCTTCTACCAGATAGCCTCACTTTCCGATAGCGACTCACAATGGCCTCCCGTCTGCCCTGAAGACGTAGCGCTGCTCAGAGGGCGTATTATATCTTTTTTACTACAAAGACAATGATGGTTGAAGCTCTTGTCAAGCGCTGGCTCCCGGCAAATAACTGCAATCAGGGTCAGAGAAAATGACGAACAGCCCCTTTAAAGTGTATTAAAACAATTTTTTCTTCAAACTTTAAATTTGTCTTGTGAATTTCTTTTGGGTCTACCAGTCTGCCAATTTTATTGTGAGGCGATCATCTCAATTGAAATTAAAAAAATTAAAACATAAAATCTAAAACCACATTTATTTTTCTTTGTGTGACTCAGATTTTAAGACTTGAATCTGTGTCGCTACTTGGCCTGGTGGAGTTACACTGCGACAGTAAGAGGTTCGATGTTGTGTTCTGTTTCCCCACAGTCGTTGTTAGAGGTCACCATGCAGAAACTGTCCCTGCGCTTTTACTTTGCACTAACAATCTAGTTAATAGCTAACCCTCCCAGTAATCGGCATTACAACACTGATAGACACGAATATAGGAAAAACAAAACGGAAGCTTAGCTTTCATTTGCTAATCTGTTATTCTGTAATTTGGCAGTGAAGTGACAGTTCACTGCAGACTGGAGACCAAGCTAATGCTGACAGGCAGAGATTAACCTTTGACAGCTGTCTGATATGAGCTGGAGTCCATGCAGATCCATGTCAAACACACATCCGCTTCACGAGAGGGCTGTAAACTCTGCTGTACTAACAGCAATTGTCAAGATCTAAGCACTTATTTGATAATAGGATTGTTCTCAAGTGCTCGACTTCAGAGGGTTAAACCTCACACCTCAGTCAGGGTACATTCTATCTGTTACTTTATTTTCCTAAAGGGAAAGTGGCAACAGAAGGTATCGCCCTTCACAGGAGCCTGATCTCATTTCACAGTGAGTGTCAAACTGACACCATGCACTTGTCTTGCTGCACAGTCTAGCATTGTCAAGGAAGTCAGAAGTGCAGATTTTTCAATTCAGAGAAGTTATAAAATATATATTTTAAAGTGTAAAATCACAAGTATGACATCCTGTCTACTCAAACTGCCCTTGGTACAGAGGGTGAATAATGAAGGACCTCTTCCTTCAGGTGAGTTCTGCTGCTCTCTCTGTGTGTGTGTGTGTGTGTGTGTGTGTAGGGGGGATAAACAGTCAGGGCTGAGTGACTGTCTCTTAACCTCAGAAATTAAATGAGGGAACATTGTTGATTATTTATTTTTTGCAGCTGATTAGAAAAAAAACTGGCACCTGACAACATCTCTGGAGGCTGAGCCTTTGTTTCTCTTTGCTGTCTTCAATTATACAAGACCCCATCCCTCCCCCTCCCTCTTCCTCTCTCTCTCTCTCTCTCTCTCTCTCTCTCTCTCTCCTCACTCACTGGCACAGTTTCAGCAGCCTTGATGAATCTCCTCGAGCTATTTTGGTAATTTTGTTTGCTTATTTATTTACGTAAAAGCAGATGCGCAGATACGACGCGTGGGTTTTGAACGGCAGATGATAAAAGGAAGCCCCCCACCCTACCCCACCCCACCACCACCACCACCACCACCGCCAAAACCTGAGTAAGTGTAGGGTGCAGAAGAGTGTAATAATGGGCTATTATCCAGGCAGCACTCCACATCTCTGTGCACCTAAGAGGAGAGAGGAAGCAAACAGCCAAAAACACACAGCGGCTATTTGAGAAACCACCTATTTGAATTTCCCAATAAGTTAAAGCAAAGATGCATCCGTGTTTGCATGGGTTGAAATTTACTTTCAAAAACAATCTTGGAGTGTGACAGGTCCAAGAGTCAAGGAGAAGAAAACCACACATTTTTTTTTGGAAAGAAATAAAGCTCCAGCGTATCTACATATGTGTCTGCATGTTGTGAATCAGCAGCTTTACTCTAGTCTAAGCATAGAAATGAAAAGATGCTCCTGTGCGTCTTGCAGGGGTCAGCCATTAAATTGAGAGGGCAAGGTCACTGTGGAGGAAGGCGAAAGGGAGGTGGGGTAGAAAGATCCATGGTAAGCAGAGGCCCTATATGGACTTACTTTCACATCTGACCTTTGACTCCTGCTGGGTGAGGCTTACTGTAGAAGCATGCCTCCGCCTTAGCTTATCATAATGCAGGAGTATATCACATACCCTTATAGATACCTGGGATTTCCGGAGGAAAAACAGATTTAGAATTGGTGCCAAACAAGAAACCCCAGCCACAGATAACATATGAAACCCTGAACAGAACGACATCAGATACCAGTGATGAATAAATATAAACCAGGCGCTGCTTTCGTAGGGGTATATTATTCAATTCGGGGGTGTTATCTTATACAGTGGACAGCCAGTGCAGAGTGTGGATTTGCAGTGTGACTCGGCTGCTTCAGAGGACATCCCAGTCACATAGGAATCTGAAGAGGGATCCCAGGGAATATCATCCAAGCAGGATGTGGATTTGACGCGAGGAGCAGGGAGATGTTATCGGTGACTTTCCAACTATATCCAATACCCCTGATGAATAAATATGGACCCAGGGGTTCTTGGGAGACAGTGCACTTTTCACTGTAGGGGTTTTATTGTGTATAAACCGTGACAGAGATTCTCGTTGGCAAAAACAAGTAGCGGAGTAAGAAGAAGTGTGTTTTTCTAAAGATTTAGCAGAGAATTCATATTGGCTTATTGGATAAAGTGGCCATCTATAATGATATTGTATCTATAAGGCTGTAGCTACCATTGGGGCCACGTAATACTTTCATTTTTACATGCAGAGTTGCTGACTTACTTGCTGGCCAAAGAAATAATAAATGCAGGCCTTATTTTCTAAATGAAGCATAAATGAAATGGATTCTGGGCAAAAAGATGCACAGAAGATTGGTTGGGTCCAAGAGGCACAAAAATATTATTGTCAAAAATGGTCGAATTCACAAATCATTATTTGTATTTTTGTTAATTTTAAATATTATTAAATAGCAACTGTATATTATTTAACTGTATAACTCAATGATGCAGAAGACGTGGACTGGGAGAGATTTTTAAAAGGATTTATTAAATTTGCAAACTATATTTTGCAAAACTTTTTTCCTTGAGAGGATATAATCTCACAGTGATGACTCATTTTGATGTTATGAAGCACAGAGTGTCTCTTCCTGTCGAGGGACTGCCTCCCTCATTTAAGCATTTAACTGTGAACGGCTGCTTTTCATCTGCCTTACATGGGTGACACCAAAAAGCATTAGTTTAGTTTGTATTTTTCAAAAATAATGTACAGCTGTGATTTTCACAAGTAAAAGGTCACATCTCCCTTTTATCTTTATTATTGGAGGACATTAAACCAGCTACAATCTTACACACCCATTACTGATTTTAATGAGTGTAATCATTTTCATTTCCCTTTATATGACCTCGGAAAATAAAATAATTGATGCACAACCCTTGGGCTATTTTTCCCAAAAAAAAAAAAAAAAAAAAAAAAAAGTTGTACCCCTTACTGACAGTGGATGGTTGGATAGATAGATTGTTGATCATCAAAAGTTTGATTGATATTTATCTCACCTCTTGATTTTAAACCAGTTACCGTCCTGCCAAGATCCAACTCTACCCCATTCTGTTAACAGGAGAGGAAGTCAGCAGCTGCCTTGTCTGCCGAAAACATATGGATCACTCGAAAACTGATCTTCTGGGACAGAAAAAAAACAGGCCCCAGCCATCTGTTTGATGAATTTGTCTAGAGGTCAAAAGGGGGAAAAAAAAAAAAGAAAAAAAGTTTGGGTTGTTTGAGCATCTTCAAATAAGGTTGAAGAGGGGTCAAATCAGTTTTTTACAACACTGGTATAAAACACTTTAAAGTAGGAAATGGCCACTGTTTCATTCACTTTTTTGGCAGCTATACCTGCTACTCCCAGTATATAAATCTCTAACTGTATGAGTCTTCCCAAGTTTTTATTGGTAATCTACCCACATTTCACTCTAGAACAAAATATTGCATCGACAGCCTGATGGACGGGTAAGCTGACATTTCCATCCCTTGGGCCACGCCACAAGCATGGCGACAACCTCCTATATTATTTAATACGTTCCTAGTGTTTGCAGTGAATGAATATTTGGGATTATGACCTGGAGGAGGATTTAAACCAGCTGTGTTGCATCAGGACACACTGTCGCATTGTGAGCGACACTGAGCAGCATCTCCGCACTCCATCCCAATTCTTTTAAAGGGGACACTGGTTGACAAAATGGGAGTAGTAACTCCCTTTTGTGGACACCCAAGGGTTGATTAGTTGACATTTTCAAAAGGCATTCACACCCCCGCACATCAGTACAAATATATTTTATGTACTTAGGGCAAATATTTACTGAGAGAATGAAAAAAACTGTAGCGATAGGGTACCAAGAGCAAAATGAGCAGGAAATACTGAAATACCAGAAAAAGAAATATCACATAGTAAAGAGACACTGCAAAGCCATTCTTGACAGTTTAAAATAACCCAAATAGACCTTTTATAAAATAAAGCTCGATGTGGTGTTATGGTGCCAGCGTCATCCTTTATCACTCTATCATATATCATCTTGAGACTGCTGCCGGAGTCCCACTGGGAGCGAGGCCTTCCTCCTGGGAGAGGTGCACCCGCATCTTAACTTGTACGTCTTCATCAATCTTGAATGACAAAGCATCAAAACAAAGCAGCACCCTGCCTGTCAGCACCGCACACATGTATATTTTAGCATCAACCTTTTGAACTGCAGGACAGCGAGGACACCCGTGCTTTGATTTGGGATTGAGTTTGGTTTTAGGTGTTATTGGTGAGACTGTGAGAGTCCTCAGTACAACAGATCCTGGTTTAAACCCACACTGTTCCTAATGCGTAAGAAAAGCTAACCCAGAGGCAACTCAAACACCCTGCCCTAGTTTCATTAATAAGCATTTGTCACAAAATGACCTAGTGCCACAGTCTGTAATGACTCTGGAGACACCGCTTGCTGGTCTGGACCAGAAAAAAAAAAAATGAAATTGTGGTGGTGCGTTAAAGACATAATCAGTGTTAAGGCACAGAACCACAGATTGGTTGTAGGTCATCGATGGCTGGAGGTGCAGATGGATGTCTGGTGCTTCTGGGCCGTGGCTGCAGCAAAGGTGAATAGCCAGTGGACCAGTCAACCATTGCTTCCTGGGGAGCTCTGGTACCACCTGCCTGCTCATCTCCTCCATTTTGGATTTTCCCAGCTGCAGCCGCCACCTGCCCACGAAGAGAAGCTGCTATGCATAATAAGTGAGGTGGCCCACAGCCACATATCCCAGCCCCTGGATCGCATTCTCCAGGAGACTGTATGCAGCTGAAAGTGAGAGCTAGATGTCTAGTCTAAAGCGTTTTTGACCAGCTGAAGGTCAGTAAAAAAAATCTTAACTTGTCAACCGTATCTAACACATTTGGAGATAGTTTCACCCAGACCGGAAGGTGGAGGTTTTGGAAGCTGGTGCCATTGACCTGGAAATAAAAGATCTCTCCAGGTCTGACAGTCCACAGCCAACGTTTGTGTTTGAAATAATGCAAAAGAAGAATACAGATGAAGTTCATTCAGTCCTAAACTGCAGATTTTTCTCTTGAACTAATACAGTTGAAATTGCAGTGACCTTTCGTGGGGCCACCCTCTCTTGTGGTGTGTAATTTAGGGAGTACTTTAACCCTCTTATTTGAGCTAACCTCTCTCAAACAACCTGGAATTCAAAATTCATTAGCTGATATTGTATCTGGCATTTCCCAGAATTCCTTGTGTGACCCCATCCTGTCTTAATCAGGTACTTACAGGTAGTGTTGGTGTTAAAGGCAAAATAACAATGGCTAGAACCTTAGTAGTAATTGTTCCGCTCAAGAGCTGCTCACCTCAAAAAAAAAAAAAAAAAAGGATTTTCTATTTTAATACCAAGAATTTCTTTGTGTGATTTAAAAACAGTGGGGCATATGGTTGAATATATTTTTAAATTATTACCTTGAGTTTGGCATTGCTCAGGAGACTTGCGTGATCACATTTCTACTTTGGGTACTCCTGGAAAACTTTTAAAAGAATATACTTTTTTTCCATTTGTGAGTGTGACATCAAAACCAGACACCTGCTGTTCATGTTTAAGATCACAGAATCTCGTTCTTTTTATTTTTTTCTGCTATGAGACCCCAGCTGTGCAGGAAATGTCTCAATTTAAGACAAGAAAAATGCACTACAACAAAAAAGGACCTAGAAATCTAAGGTATGTCCGTGGCGTCTTCTTTTTTTTTTTTTTTAAACTCTCGGTCACAACATGCGAGCGAGAACGTGACAATTTTGGCTTCCTGGTTTCAATGTGTTAATCATCAATTCTCCATTTCTCTGGTTTATCATCACACAGTTATTCCATGCAACTGAGCTGTCAAATGCCGTATGATATTTGTTGCATAATAAAGTGGGAGTAGAATGGATGCAGACGTATAGTGTACAGATGTTGCATCCATTCCTGGCAGTGAAAGCTCAGCTTGTGGCCTGTTCTGCTGTGATAAAGGAGATAAAGATACAGACCAGCGACACAAAGACACACGGCTCGGGCTTGCGCGCAAAGATTAACACATACACACGCACGCATGCACGCGCGCACACGGCCTCAGCGGTCTTTACAAATGCACCACGAAATCCTGACTCGCACATCACAAACATCATCTGACAGTCTCTCCGGCTCTGGTATGGAGAAATGCTGTACGAATTTCAGGTGTCAGTAAATTATTTATTTATTTGCACCACAGTGATGCCATTGAGCGCTGTCACGGAAAAATGTGAGCTTTATCCGAAACCTCATCACGCCCGAATAGTTCCACTCGTGATGAAACCTCTTTGAGGTCCAGATACTATTTTGAGAGGTTGATTTAAAATGTAAATGGTGTTTGAATTTGGTTTTGATGGCGGAATAGAATGAGGAAGACCAAAAGAAACCAGAGGTCCTTTGTTCTCCACCTTGACAGGTTTATGTTTATTTGATGAAGCTGCGCTGAAATAGAGAAAAAAGGGGCTCTGAAGCTGAGCTGGACATCCAGAATAGGTTAGTTGATCTTCACGACCACTAGAATAGGAGAGACGAAGCTCACAGTAAATACAGCAGCCACATTCATATTGTTTGATAATGGAACCTCTGACACCATCATAGTTCATGTGGGGAGTTTAGAGATTAAAAATAACCAACCATTTATGGTTTTAATTGGGCAGAGGCTGAAGCGTGCACATGCACAGCATAAAAATGTATCATTTTCTGGAAGGCCAATGAGATAATTCAGGAGTTGATGCAGTCTGTAAAAGTGGACATAAATTAATAATTAGTCACTCCACTCTGGATTCTGCATGGCTAAGATTTAGCCTTGTAGCTAAACACCTTCAGATGTGAACAAGCTCAAGGGTTTTCAATATTGTAACACTGAAAACTTCTACAGACTTGAATGAATAAAAAGGTTTTCGACTTGAAAGACTTTGGCGATATGTTATAAAATTGGAGCAAATTAATGAAAAAATCATCACACATCGCCAAAAATATCGGATTAATAAATTACAAAATCATCACTGTAATTAACGGATTTAGAATTGAATGTTTGAATAATGACGGTTTATTTCGAGTCTCATCTCTCAAGTGCAAATTTTATCTTTATTTTATTTGAATTGTAACATTAAATTTTCCATATATTATTTTGTCTGCTTTTATCTTCTGGGTTCCATATACACAGTAAGATGTTCATAATGTGTATATGTAACGTATTGTGTGTTTATTTTTGTATGTCGTACTTTCATTAATAAAAGTTTTCACTTGACAGGGCACAAAGCAGTAAATTTAAGGTTTTGTGCCAATGATAATTTAATGTTAATAGCATAATATTAATAATCATGTGTACTTTAATGATACTTAGCTGTGTAGATTGACTTCACTGCTGTTTTTGTATAGCTAGTTAAGGGTGTTGTGTTTGAAACGTCAAACATTTTTTTTAAATTTTGTATTAGAATACACTTCTGATTTCTTTGGTGTCCCCCAAATACATTATAGGGTGTTTGTAACTTTTCAAACAAATAACTTCTCCTTTTTTCTGCACCTCTGTTCAACTCCTACAGCAGATATTTCTTTTATGAGCTCTTCCAAAAAAAAAAAACAAAAAAAACAAAAAAACAATACATGATCAGCTATAACACCACCAGACTTATATTGTGAGGTTTCCCCATTTTGCTGCCCAAACAGTCCTGAGCCTGGACGCCTGGACCCTCTAGACCTCTGAAGGTGAGCTGTGGTATCTGGACCAAGACGATCCATGGATCAGACTTGTTTGACCAGCTCATCCCACAGATGCTGGATTGGACTGAGATCTGGGGAATTTGGAGCCAAGTCAACACCTTGAACTGGTTGTTGTTCCTCAAAGCTCCTAAACCGTTGTTGCAGTGACAGGGAGCATTATCCTGCTGAAAGAGGCCACTGCCATTAGGGAAGACTGTTTCCATGAAGGGGGGCACTTCATATTTAGGTAGCTGGCAGGTCCTGGTGCCATGTCTTCCCCAGGTAAGAGATGCACACACACCCAGCCATCCACATGATGTAAAAGAAAACATGACCCACCAGACCAGACCACCTTCTTCATTGCTCCATGGTCCAGTTCTGATGCTCACCCGTCCATTGTAGGAGCTTTTGGTGGTGGACAGGGGTCAGCATGGACACCCTGTCCGGTCTGTGGCTGCAGCAGGTCCTGACCACTGCAGACCAGGAACATCCCACAGAACTGCAGTGTTGGAGATGCTCTGACTCAGTCGTCTACACATCACAGTTTGGCCCTTATTAAAGTCGCTCACATCCTCACACTTGACCATTTTTTCCTGCTTCAACACATCAACTTCAGGACTAAATTTTCACCTGCTGCTTAATATATCCCATGCTGACAGGTAACCATGGTAACTAGATAGTCATTGTTATTCACCTCACCTGCCAGTGGCCATAATGTTATGGCTGATGGGTGGATATTCTATACAAAGAGGAATGTTGGTGAGGATATAAAGAAATTGAAATTGGTGTGATCATCCCTCACCCCTTATGGCCCAGATTCAAGCACCCATGACTGCAAAGCGACCTGCTGGAGTGTCCT
The DNA here is from genome assembly GCA_038496675.1 of Rachycentron canadum. Lineage (NCBI taxonomy): Eukaryota > Metazoa > Chordata > Actinopteri > Carangiformes > Rachycentridae > Rachycentron > Rachycentron canadum. The sequence continues at coordinate 17,678,463 of CM076667.1, read as the reverse complement.
TGTGCGGGAGACTAAATCCCTATGAGGAGCGATCAATGAGTTTGGTTCTGTTGGGTCTCATCTCTGTGGAAAAACAGCCTTTTAAAAGATTGATATCCCCTCTCGGGGCATCACAGTATCAAAGACACAAAATCATGTTTTTAAGTAAAAAGCTCTAAGTTATTTGAAACTTTCTGATGCCATCTCAACAAAAACTCAACATCATGGGCTTCACAAAAGTAGGTGTTTTTGTGCGATTTCTATTGTTTTGAATTACAGTATCACGCCATGTTTTCCTGCTATTTTGTCCACCACTCGCAGAGTTTCCAAGCCATCAATCCTCTCTCTCTCTTCTATAGTAGGTGTCACCACATCTTTTCAAACGGCTGCTTTGTCTTGTGGGGGTGAAAATTGTTCATGTGTTCTATCGACGTGGGAAAACACTACCTGGCTATTTCATTGTCATTCTGTCATTCAATTGGAAAAAACATGTTTCAACTGAGAGGATGACCTGCTGTCATCTCTGTCACTCACAGTTAGACGCCGCGTTCCACCAGGAGCCACGTAGCTCCTATTGTTGCTTTCAAAAGAGAGGAAGCACTCTGGCATATCTCCAGTAATGCCAAGAGACTTCTGCAAACTGCAAATATTTTGTATATAGGAGCCACAACCCTCATTTCTCCTATACATTTACTTAGGGCTGGCATCTCGACTGCATTGTGCTGACGCTTGGAAGTGAGACAATCACAGATGGTATGTTGTATTTACAGCCTCTCTGCATTATGCGGGTCCAAATCGGGGAAAGAAAATGGAATTGTGTAATTGTGTTTCCCCTTTGCAAATCAGGCTTTTTTTTTTTTTTTTGTGGTTGTGGTGTTGGATTTGAAATCATAAACCATACAATTTTGTTATTTCATATCGGAATAAACTTTGGTTTGGTTCGTCCTTGTCCTACATGCACAGACATTAAAAGGTGTCTAACCTCTTCATTTGTCTGCACCTCTGCTCAACCAATGCAGCAGATGTTACTTCAATGAATTATTCCAGAAAAAAAAAAGAAAAAAAAAAAAACCCAATATTTTTATAGCAAGTGGCAGAGGAGGGAGCAGATTGGTGAGGCTACAAAGAAACAACCAAAAAAGAAGAAGAAGAAGAAAAAAAAAAAACACTTGGAAGTCAAACATTCACAGATGGTAGGTTGTATTTACAGCTACTGTGCATTACAGTGGTCCAACTTGGAAAAATCATGAGAAAAAACATGGATGCCCTTGAGTTTTCCCCTGGAAAAATATTACAGTTTCCAACAGCAGTGGCAAGTATTCATGCAGTTATTCCACCAGGCCAAAACTAAATTCCCAAAGGAAAGCGCTCATAAACATTCACATCATCCACAGTCGCTCCTCTGCTTATGCACTTTGAGTCTTATTTATTCCTGATATAGAACATATTACTGTGTCTACAGGATAATTTCAGGTGCAATTCAACTTCACGAGATCATCCCAAACTATAAAGAGCTAAGTGACACAAGGGTGAGAAGCCAGAACTTAATTTCGTATGCTGCAAGTTCTTTTGTAGACCATTCCAAAAACACATTTGCATTATAAAGCTGCACAAAAGTTACTTCTGCCAGGATGTCTTAATAAGTGTCATCCCTTTGACTTCTTGGTGGGGCCAAAGAAAAGGCTGACTGTGTAACCTAACATAAATACAGCCTCCTACTAACTGTTAAATAGAACCAATTAGGAATAGAAATTTCAGGCACAAATAAAATAAAATGCATAATACAGGGGCTAACATCCTGTTTATTTGCAGACAAACAGAAAAAGGTGAAGAGTGGCAAGAGTGTGTGTGTGTGTGTGTGGGGGGGGGGGGCTCTATCACAGGGCTGATATATAAAGACAAACAACAACGCCCACATTCACGCCTACGTGCAATTTCGTAAACCTACATGTCCTTGCGCGGTGCCAAGAAGCTGGAGGAAACCAACACGGGCACTGGGAGAACATGCAAACTCCACACAGAGCACAGGCCCGTGGGCTCGAGCCCAATATTTCTGCTTTGAGACATCAGGTTAGTGCATGTAAATAAATGGAGCAGAGTTTCCTACTTGAGTTTCATGGATCTTCAGGAGGAGGTTTTTCGTTCTAGTAACATTCATTGTTTTGCGCATTTGATTCACAACCCTGATGTCCTTGAAATAATTACAGCTAGTGGTGATATAATAAATAGCTGGCAGTGTGGGGTATTTGAAATTTACTTATAATATATTGAATGTACAGCAACACTTCAAGGTCAATTTTAGATTAAATGAAATGCATGTACAGGGTTAACAGGGTTTTTTGGCCCCTGTACAAAAAAATAAAAGCTTGTTGAGGATGGTTAGCTACTGTAGCTCAGTATTCAGCAGCAGCACTCATAATGTGTTGGTATCTAACCCCTACAGGAATGATTGATTTACATGGCAAGCAGTGCATTCAGAGCATGTCTCTCCCCATAGCCAGATTTATGATTGTGCAGAAGATGTGTCGAGGTCAAAACAAAAAAAAAAAAAAAAAAATGCACACAACAACACTGAATTTAAAAAAAGTCAAGCTACTGTGATGCAGGCAGTTGTTTTGAAGCTGCATAAACATCTCTGCAAACATGAAACCATGAGAGAGAAGATTAATTATTTCTTCTTGCGCAGCTGGTTGTGCTGGTCGGGAGCGAGACATGTCAGGCATCCAATTCACTGCTGGTTCAGAAATATGTAATTACTGAGCGTGTGCGAGATGATAATTGTCCTTCTGAAGGAAAAACATTTGATGGAGAACATGGGGCAGTCCTTGCGAGCGACTGGGTCACTCAGCCATACCAAACATCTGAACTGTCCTGGCAGCAGACTCTTTATTTAGAGCTCTGACTGTCAGCTGCTTTTTAAATTTGAGTCGATTTTAATTCTTTGGAAACCAGAGAGACCGAGCTTTTCAGATTGGATGATTATGCAGGAGATTTATGTTGCCAAGGCCGGATTAACCCTCTGTGCAAAGGGGCTCAAGACCCCTATTGGACCCAGGGCAGTGAGGGCAAAAGCATAATATCTGTTGAAGATCTCAGTCTCGCTTTACGCGAACCTGTCCGCTGGTGCTGCAGTAGCGAGTGACGACATTTCTTTCCTGGCTGTTGGAAAGGCTGATGTCGTTGACAGCTCAGCTAACGTGGACAGCTGTGGCTTTTCTGCACCAGCCGTTGGAGGAGGGCGCATTAGCAGTTAGCACAGAGAGAAGCCCACAGCAGCTTGCAGCATGTTGTCTCATTATTTGGGAGTAAAAGTTGTTCATTTTGCCAGATTGTGCCAGCATTTTGTCTCTGGTTCTCGCTCTTGACAGAAATAACTTTAAGGAAACAGTCTCTTGTTCTCAGTTTTTAACCTTTCCTGTCTTTTCTGAAAGTGACAGGTTGTTTTTTTTCTGTTTAAAAAAAGACTGATGACTAAAATACCACTTTATTTTTGCCTCTTGTCCTCAGTTGTGCCTCTATAAAAATGCTCTTTTTCATTCTTTAGCGAAAATAGTTACTTTGTAAAAACATTTTATTTGTCTTGTCTCTGTTTGTTCTGTGATTCCTCTATAGAAATGAATGAAGCTATTATCATGGGACATTTGAACGTTGTGTTAATGTAGTAATGCATGTTGCAGTGGCAATGTGAAAGGGTGTCGAGTCATCTTCGTCTTTTCCATATTTAACCATGAGGACATTCTTTCCTTCTTGGGCCATAAACAAGCAGCTTTAATCTTGCTTGAATACAAAAAAAAAAAAAAAAAATACATTGCGAACTTTCAGACACGTTAAAACTGTTGTAGGCTTTTGCAGGATTGTTTAATATCAATAGTGTGCCTGGCGCGGAGGAGGATACAATCATTATCAGCTTGAAGGGCACGGCAAATGGAGAGACGCAAAGTTTGGTCAAAGTAAGTGCTTTCTTTGCAAAATTTCAAATAAAATGCAAAAAAAAAAAAAAAAGACAGATTCGAGGTTGAAATCAATGAAAGCAGCGAATCATAAAAGAAACCAAATGCACTGCACTGGTGAGATGTTCTTCGAATGGAAACCAGTTTAATGGTGCCTTTTTTCTATAAATTTGGAAATCTGGAAAAATAAAGGTGCGTTGGTGCTCTGAGGCATTGTTCTTAAATATACTACATCCTGTAAATGTAAAATTTTCTACAGTGATGAATTCATTACATCACTTACTGGGACACTTAAGCCCTGAGGCATATGTACAGTATAACCCCTACATTACTCCCTCAGGGGTACAACCGCGCTTTAAATTGTGCCATCGCTGCACCATTTACACATATGTACTGGGTAATTCTTTGGTTAGTGGGTTACAAGGAAAACAAATTTCATTTAATTCTGCTGGAGGGGAAAAAATTAGGATACGGTACATGCTTAATGTGGGAAAGAAACAGAATAGTGAGCAAGCTACATTTATTAAGCAGACCCCACAGTGAGGGCGAGGAAGCCAAACAGTAAATAATTCAATCTCATATACAGCAACAGTAACCCTGTTGACAGCATCAACATTGTCCTGCTTATAAACTGATAAGTCGTTGATATTTATTTATTCTCCTTTTTCTCTTTTTAATTGAAGCAGAGTGATGAACTGGCCTCATGCTGCCATGGGAGCCATAACAATCCCACAGATCCACAAATAATACTCACTGCTTTTACTTTCAAGTGAATTTTGAATCACATCAACCACATGAGCACATGTCGCATTTTCATGTGACCGCGGCGAGCAGCTAGCCGCGCTGGCAGCTTTAAAGTGCACCCAGAGGTAATTTGTTTAAAAACTTCCAAAACCTCACATTCCCAGAAGTCATGAAATTCAATATCAGCAAACCGCACACAATGCACTCACGTTGACTCCTGTGATCACTCAGGGATGAGGAGGAAAGGAAAGGAAAAGACTTTGGCTAGATGGATCAAATGAAGCGTTTATACTAGCTTTATGAAAAAAAAAAAAAAAAAAAAAAAAAAATTAATTCAAGCAAATTTGAGCAAATTTACAGAGTCTCACTTCGTGGGGATCGAATGCTTTTAGACCCACTGAAGCCCCTAAAAAAATATCGAATAGCAAAAACAGTGGATTAAGCACCTATATCACTCAACTGCTATACATTTTTACTGGTTTAATATTATTTTATTTTACATAAAAATTTTGCCTAGTGCAGCTTTGAGTAAGACGTTACAGTCAATTTGATTTATCACTGCGTGAAATACATCTCAAAATATGCTGATCAAACCACTTAAGACTAACAGCAGAGTGATTTATGTGCAGTGTAAGTTAGCCATCTTTGCGCACTGCTAAATTAATTATCCTCTCTTGATTGTACAATAAAGAAAAAATTGAAACCAGTGCAGAAAAAGTGCGGGATGATTCATCACCGAAATGTCCTTCTTTTTTTTTTTTTTTTTTTTTTTTTTTTAAAGTGCTGGCAGAAATGCATTAGCTATAGTGCTGCTGGATAAAAATTCCCTTTCAAATTTATTGAAACGTCGAGCTGCTGGAAGTGTATGGCTAAGTGCAGCGCTTGCACTGATGTGACAGTTAATTCATATGGTTTATTCAGTACATTATGCGTTGGATGTTTAACAGTCTGCTCTCTGTACTCTGATATTAACATGTAGAAGCCAAGTGGAGGTCGAGTCAACCTGCTGATTTTACGTTTTGGGACCAAACTACATGAACAAAAACAGATGATATTGAGTTTATGGTTTCTGATACGTGCTCTCAGACGCACACAAAAAATCTCTGGCCTCATTTCTGAGAAGTTAGTCATGCTATTATTCTGTTTCTTCTGCTTTTTATCCCCTGTTTTATGATCTATGACTTTTTTTTTTTTTTAACTTTATCTTATTTTTTCAAAGAATCCTCTTCTTTTGTTTCCTTTAAAACGCATCTTGACAAATCTGTTTAAAGTGGTTTGGGAATGGATTTGACCTAATTTGACTTGACTGCTGGGTGTGTGGCTGCTGCAGGCTGCGTTTAGCTCTCAAAATTAGAGTGAAACAGTTCATTGAAGGATAATAGCGCTTGTGGATAAACTCAGTTGTGAAATTACATCCATCACTCACCTAAATGCCATGTTGTAAAAAAAACAAAAAACAAAAAAAAACAACACATACTGAGAACAAATTGAGGACACGTTCACAACAAAAAAAAAAAAAAAGAAAAAAAGAAGAAAAAAAGCATATGGAGAGAATTTTAAGTTTATTCAGGTCAAGAGCCAGCTGTTACTGTTACTGCCTGCTATACATGGAGGACCTGCAGCAGCCTGTATTACCTGTAAGCAGCTTTAAAAAGAATAAGTGAAAAAAAGAGAGGGTGGATCAGGATTCTTTTGCCTAAAGGTCAAGTTGCCAAGAGGAAGAAAAAGAAGATGCATTCACTGTAAACTCGAATGGTAAATCCAAGTGTTCATATACAGGGAGGACTTTGTAGTTTTGAGCTTGAGCTTGAGATGCGAATGTCTAAACTCTCCTCTAAGGCCAATAACATATCATATTCCTTTTAAAGAAAACTCTTTATTATCCCATGTGTGTTTTTAACCTTGTGCAAAATGACGTGACATTAAAAGCCACTGAGAGGCTGTACACCTGCTGTGTAAGCTGCAGTTACGATGTGTGCTTCCTGTAAAGATTTTCTTTTGTTCTTCTAACTGATTCCAAAACCTGGGTATAAATGTTTGGATTTAAAAAAAGAAGAAGAAGAAAAAGAAGACGAAGAAGAAAAAGACAAAGTTGCCCATGGAACACATTGTTTACATTGTTTTTACTACGTAAAACTACAAATGTTCCATTAAATTGGCTGTGATGTGTGTGGCTCCTGTGTCCTGCCAGTGTCCCTGGCTGTTGCGTTTGAGGACCCATGGCCCCCAGACCTGACCATTACACCCATCACTATTTATTTCAAATTAATTTATTATCATTTTATCATATATGTTATATTATATATTGCATATTTTATCGTCAAATGACTAATGAAAAAAACATTACTGTGATCTCCATGGTATTCATTTTAATGCTACGTCCTTCACTCGTGTGCAGCACTGTGGCTAAAAAATAAACTTTTTGTCTTTTGTATTTCTTTTCAAGTGAGCAGAATAGGTTAAATAGATTTTCAGGGATATTTCGGGATATTTCGGAACATGCCCTCCTTGATAGAAAGTGTTGAGGGTGGTGGGTAGCTTCATAAATCTTACTTGAGTTTGTACTGAAGAAGAGTAGATCAGCCTACGATGTCTAAAAATACCTGTTCATTGAAAAAAGAAATTATTGAGCTTTGATCTGAAGAGAATTAAGAATATATCTAATACATGATACCAAATTATCCTTGTCAGATGGACACAACTGGGAACAATTATACGCCAATTCAATTCAATCTTTTTCATCACTAATAAGTCATAAGCAAGTGGCTCAAAAAGTCCCATCTAATTTTCTTCTCTGACAAATAGCCTGCCATGCAAAAAAAAAAAAAAAGAAAGAAAAAAGAGGCTTTAAGGTGGATATGGATTCTGCACTGTGGCTTAAAAATGACAGCCTGCTTTAAAATGAAAGCTTATTCGTTTCTTGACACTTTAATGCTCGTCTCAAACAGGTCTGTCATAAACCCGCTGAGTGAAATAAAATGAGGCACAACTGAAATTACAATGTAAACACCAAAGAATTATATGGCGGGTGCAAGTTTCACCTCTGCTTGTATCCCTCAGAGAGAGAGACAGAGACAGAGAGAGAGAGAGAGAGAGAGAGAGATGCCTTTCTGCTCCGAGTCAGTGAATGTAATATCAAAATATAAGAAAAGTGCAGCAAAGTCAAGGAAAGTTTTTGTTGTTGTTGTTTTGAGGGTCAAGCATCAGGTTTAAATATACTCATATATACTCATAAAAGTAATATCCAGTCCAGTTTTCTGCCAACAGGACTTCCCAGTTTTTTTCTTTAGTGGTGTCGTGCGGGTCAGTTCAGGTGCCCTGCAGACCATTGCTCTCTGCTATTATGGTAAAAAGAGGAAACTGATATTTTTTTCTAATTAGCTGAACTAAAGTTGGATGCAGTAAACGTCCAATGCAAGTGTTATTTCATGTTTCATTTTGAAGCTTTGCCACTATTGTAATGACACAGACACACACACACACACACAGACTTAACCGTGTGGATAATATTACGTTTTAAATTCAGGTTTGTGTTTGGAGTCAAAGATGTAGGACTGAGGGTCGATTGAGTGGTGAATCAAAGGCAGAATTTATGAAGCTGGGGCTGAAAAGCAGGGACAAAGACTGAACCAGAGTGGAGGACAAACACAAAGGGGACTGGATGCTGGCTCTAAGGCCAGGAGGGGAGGGGAGACACAATAAGGAGCAGCAACAGTAGGGTGGCATGGTTTTTAAACCGAAGTCAACATGGAGAGGCAGCCAATAGTTAGGCTAGATGTTACAAACCAGCTCGCTGTTTGGGGAAAAGGGAAGCGACATGAAGCTGTCACCGAATTGAAAGTGTCGGGAGACAATGGAGTCATATTGAACTGGGAAAAACGGATGCTGCTAAACCAAAACAGGACTCTATATCTAACAGTCTATTACAGTATATAATTACACAAAATCTGTAACATAAGTCAGTTTCTGAAATGTTGGCCCAGGTTTCAATATGTGTAACTTTTGTGATTAAGTTTGTGTATCCCTACGTGGGATTCCTGCGATAAAATGATTCTCCCACATTTACCTCTCCACTTTGGTTGTCATGCTCCATAGGGGAGGTGAGCAACAACAGGTTTGGTTCAGGTTAGTAGAGTTTAACACGAAGCACTTCAATTTGGTGTTGCTGTTGAGTTTGGCACTTCAGAGAAGAAGCAGAGCTAAATATCTGAGATATTAAAGTAAGACTGTACAAACACTGTACACATTTGTGACCCTTGAGAAACATATAAAGAGATAATTTTAATTTCCCTTGATAAAACAACTTATAAAAGTAAATTAAAAGTCTAAGTATGCATGCTAAATCCAATCTAGCCCCATCTCTGGTTTTATTGGTGTTTTAAGTAGTGAACCTTTTAATTTTCTGAACATTACATTGACAGCAGTGAGCGATGAGAAGTGTTTTCAAGTGCCATATTCCCAAGCGCATACAGAAACCGATCTGTTCTAGAAAATGCAAATAAAAACTGTGGCACTTTTAGAAAGAATCATTTGAATCATTCACAAACAAAATGTTTGGTTGTGATAAGAGAGTTAGAGATGAAAGCTGCAGCTGAGGGTCTGAGTTGGAGTCAAACCCGGGCCACTCTGGTAAAAACTGAGCCTAAATGGTATGAGTTTCACCTTAAAATTGTGTTCTGTCTCCACTATGGAGACTCCACTGGTTGTAAAAAGTCAGAGTGCATTGAAGTCTATGTGAAAGTGGCTCAAATTCTCACTTGATTTATTACCTCAGTAAACTTTTCCTTGGAAGTTCAGGGTCTCAGTCTCTAGTTTCAAGTCTTCAATACACCATGATACAATCTTTTTAAATTATGGTCCCATTTAGAGGAAAATGATGAAAAATGAATGAAATGAAGATGATGCATTGGTGTGATTGACAGACTGTACCAGAAATGGTGACCTGCCTCAAGATAGAGTACAGAGCAGGTCAGATCCACCCCTCACTCCTCCTCAGCTCCACCTTCTCCTCCGAATATGGTTTCTTAAGCTTTCAAAGAAATCAAGATGGCAACGTCCAAATTGCTCAGGCTTTAAAACAGCAGCTCAGAAACCAATGGGTGAGGTCACGGAGGGTTACTACACACAGGTGAGCAACTGGGACAGTGGGAGGTTTCATCAGCCACATAAAAGGACCCACTGGGAAGTGATTCTGAGCCAAGGGGGGAATATTAAATCATGTTAGTCCATAAAAGTCACATAATGCTGGAAGGTAGTTCAACGGAAATTCAACAGCTCTTCCAAATTCTTGAGATCGATGAAGCTCATCACACTCCTGCCTGTTAACTGATGTGAGCTGTGAGTGAGAGTGCCATCTTTCAATTTCGGCTTTTTGCATAATGAAATAAAAACAAACATGGCAACATGTCAATGGATAAAACTTAACATTCATTATGGCTGAAAGTAATGAAAGTTATTATGGAATTGTCAGTCAGCAGATTCCCCAATTTTGAAGAATGAATCGTATCTTCTATTGTTTTCTATCATCCTGGGTGTCACTTCTTGCCAATGGTGGGCCTGACTTCTAAATAAGATGTTTGACTGGGAGGCAGCCGCAGCAGCTGTCAGTCAGTTTCCTGCAGCCTCTCCTTGCGGCGCCTCGGTGGAGCTCCAGGCTTAGTGCCACGTTTTCCATGCAATTAAAGTCATCCACATCACATGTGGTCTGCTGAATTTGTCTTTCTCAATATCACGGTGCCTGGAAGAGCTTCTGCGTTAAAAACAAACAGTCCATCCATCCACTCACTCGCCACAATGCTTATTCTTACCGGGTCGCAGGCATGCTGGAGTCCAGTACATCTGAACATGTGTGTTTCTTTTCCATGTAATGGGTGACAAGAACAGAGAAATGAAAGTAACAAAAGATAGATCTGCTTAAAAAACACAGAAACGTATCCTCAAAATTAAACAGCTCCCTGGCTGCATTTGATAATATGCTAAAATATTAAAAATATTCTTACAACCCATCCAATTCTGTTTGAAATGCTTTATTTTTAAATTTCATTCTCGTACTCCTCAGTGAGCCACGATAGCTGAATGTCTTGATTACGAAAAACCGCATTAACTCTATTAACGAATGCTTTCTCGGCTCATGTCCTGAATTTGCCCATTTTAATAATATTATTTCCACTCTCACATCAAATACAGGTCATACTTTGGGTAGTAAATGGAAGCATGCTAGTGTGAATAAAATGGCGATTCTTCTTCCAGACACGACAAAGAGAGGAGTTCGCTTTGCTTGTTAGCAAGTGAATGGACTTTTTTGAAGTTTTGCGCGGTTGGCTTGGCATTGAAACTGGATTTCTGTAATTGTAGCTTGTTCCTTCTGTTGCCCTGCCAGCTAAAGCAGAGCAGTATAGTTCATATATAAAAAAAAAAAAAAAGGAGAGGCAAAATGGTCAAAATGTCCAATAAATGTTCAATACTGCCAACTATACATCATTATTCAGAAGAAGAATAGGTTTTTGCAGGGAGAATGATAATACTAGAATTTAAGCTTGAATTTGAAGTGTCAAGTCTTCTCACGGTTGTGTAATATAAGTCTTTAGGAGTCCCAAAAGCTGTTTTTTCCCAACTGGATGTCTGGTGTTACAGCTCTCTACAACTCTCATTATAAACTTAACCCAACCACAGCCATACCTTCTTTATTGCAGCACTCTCTATTAGAAATCCACATTATAATCCAAGTAAACAGGCTGAAGTTTTTGAAGGAAGTAAAAAAAAAAAAAACTTCCACCCTTTAGACCCAGTGTGGTTTGCACGGAACAGAGCAGTTTGCTTTCCAGAGGATTATAATGTAAAGAAAAACAGTGGCAATGTGCTGATTTACTGTGGGACAAACACGTTTGACAGGTAAGCTAATGATTCGAGAGTGGGCGATTCTAATTCTAGGTCCATATGGATCCAACGGCCTGCTGGTTTACATTTCAGCCATAATCAGAGACTCATTTACACCGGGGGTGCAAGGTGAATGTAATTATCTGCAATCAGCTACCTGGTAGGATAGAAAATTAGCAGAAAGCAAAGCGCTGCTCGTGGTGTTATCATTTACACGTCATTTATTGTGCTGCTTATTGAATAATACCCAGATATAATTCATGCCATTTGCACAAAACACAACCATCGGTGCATGACATGTGGGATGTTGGCTGCAATTACAATTTTTTTTTTTTTTGGCATCCAATTAGCATCTATCAGACAACGTGACCAAGTGTAACCTGATCCAAAACATGCCCAATCAGTCTGTTTAGAGACCAGAATGAAGAGTTAACATTAGTTAACTCAATTTTATTAAGGCTTAAAGTTCATGTGTGCATAACTGAGGCCGTGACAACTGAGTGACGGGTTGGTTGGCTTATGCTTGTCACAAACTGGCTTTCACCCAAGTTTTAACTCTTCAACTCTTCTCCACCTCTTCTCCCATTTTTGTATTATATGGAAGTTCAGCGAAGTCAGGAGCGGCCAAGGTGACAACAGTGGTGCAGCCCACTCTTAGCTTCAAAACTGCCCCTAAATGACCTGTGGGCGATGTCATCAAGTCTATGTTCTGCATCCTGTTGCTGAACTTTATATTTCTCCATGCTGACTTGAATGAGACACTTCAGTTGTCTTTTCTTCAGTTGCAATCAAACCATAAAAAAATGGTTTTGTGAGAATGCAACAAAGAAAGTAGGTACAAAAATAATAAAGAAAGCAAGGATTAAAAAGGCAATAAGGTGTGTCAATAAGTCATTACTGGTCAGTGCTGAATACATGAGTGCAGTTATCATTTAGCTACAGGCCTGAGTGAGGGTTGAGGAGAAAACTCATCTGAGCAGCGGTAACGTCAGCCAGGTATTGCCAGCTTTAGCTCCTCCCTGCTAAGACCCTGAGACAAGACACACTAACATGCACAAGGCAAAGGTTGCAGGGCACATCACAAACTTGCTTGAGTACTGAGTATCTGATCTTGGGCCATTTTCCTCAGACAAGCAGACTGCTGTTTCAACTGAACAGTGTTGAGTTTCGATGAAACCATTATTAGAGGAGATGATCCAACAGTCACACTTCTAAAGAAAAAAAAAGAAAGAAAAAAAAAATCACATTTTTAATCTAAGTCTATAGTTGTCAAAATTAAAGCTTTACACACACGTTATATTCACTTGAATAAAAAAAAAAAAAAAAAGGAAGAATATTTTAAAGCCTCTTTGTATGACTTAGGAAATTAAGCAGTTTTTTTTGGACTTTCTTTTTGCAGGAGACAGAATTACTCATAGTTCAATCGTAACTGCTCTTTAATAACTTTTGAGGTTTCGAGAGTCATGAAAATCACTCCTCACATAAAGAACCATATCAAGCTTCAATTGAGGGATAAAAAAAAGGGAGTCGAGCCAAAACTGGAGTTATGTGGTTTTAGCACAGTGAGTGGTCTGGAAATCTGAAGTGGCTGCTACTTGCAACTACTGTTATTAAGGTTTGCTGGCTGAAGACAGACAACAGGTGCTGGAGCTGAAAAGTGCGATGGTCTTTGAGAACGGTGAAGGGCAGGAGGTGGCCAAAATTCAACATCGCTTAATGGAAGGGTAAAAAGTCTAACTGCTTTTACCGTCACATCAAACTAGTTGCTGGGAAAAAAAGGTTACTTTAGGTTCTTCTTGCGCCTATATTTCTTTAAAGAATATCAAACAGTTGAGGAGTTTTGAAAACCTTTTCATGTGTATGCATCCAAGCATTCATCACCAACATTCACTGGGCTTGAAGCGGTGCAGTGAGGCTGCACAAAAAAAGAAAAAAATTGGGCGGTGTGAATACATATAACAGTGATGGAAAGACACAAATAGATGTCATGACCGGCTTGTATGCCATGGAAAATATTAAATAAGTTTACTTTAACGAGAAAGCAACGTAAAATGTCAGCTCGGCGTGTGGAAATCAGCGAGATGAGAGTCGGTGGGGAGGGATCTTATTGAGAAAGGAAGCACAGAGCACCTTTTGTTGACAGTGGCAGAAATAAGAAATGACCTGGAGAATATAATGGTATTTCTAAATCAAAATGCAAAACAATTATTCACACCAACAGCCCCTAAATGTTGTGTCGCTTAACCGCACAGGTGCGCGAATCTGACAACCCTGAAGGTCTCTTTAGCATACTTTGGCAAATGAGCTGCAGTATGTATGGGAACGGTCGAGGTGTATCAGCATAGCCAAGTCAATTATAGGGGCCAGTGCAGCAGCCGGGGCATATAGCTACGGTAAACCCTCAGCGGTAATGTGTGGCAATTTCAACCAGGAGAGTTGAATAGAGGAATGAGAGAATTTAGTGAACATTTTTGCCCAGCAACAGTTTTCTACCTGGCTGTATTTTGTGTTGAGGGGATTGGCTGCGATTTCCAGGAACCTGAGGCAAGACACAGCGCGCACACAAACCTTTTGAGTCACCCCCTCCCATCATCCATCTGGCTTTTTTCGCGACTGCATATGGCCCCATCAGCAAGTAGAGACCCCCAGTGACACTGTCTGCTCCCCACCCCCACCCCGCCTGACCCCTTTCTTGAATTAGTATCTTGAACATCGCTCACATATTTCCTTGAACTTCACACTCTTAACTACTGCACACTCCTCCATTCCCACTTCATTGCAATCTTTCACATCTTTATTGAGAATGTGTTTTTTTCTATTTGTGGTGCCTCCCTCGCTGTGCTTGCTTTTCTTTTCGTTCCACTCACTATTTTTATTGTCATGCACTAAAAAAAACAAAGCAAATTCCTCCTATGTGAAAAATGTGAAAATAAACCTGATTCTGATTCACAAACTGGAGCGAAAAGTTGTAAATCTCAGTCAAGACTTGGATTTTATTAATTTATGAATGATGCAAACTACACGGCATTTACCACACAAACTATATTTATATTTCATGCGCACTTTGGTCCATGAGTACAGTTTTCTACAGAGAGATGGTGGATAAAATGTATCACATGAATTATGGAATCTAATAACAACTGTAATAACAAAAGCTTATAATAATATTTCTAGCTGGGACTTTAATATTTTTCTCTTTTTACATCCGAGGCACCATTTAATCTGTGTTTTTCACTTTAACCTTTTTGTCATGAAGCAATTTTTGAGGTGTGTTTGGAAATGAGCGCTAAGATAAATCATTCATTATGTTTGTGATGTTTCATGATAATTGAGATGCCACTGCTGGTGACGGTTTGCAGGTACATGTGATGAATTTTTGATAGTGCGGGTGCTCTAAATAGACACAACTGCGTGCGTTGCCGAATGTAGCTCAGGCGATAGTTGGTCCACTATTAATCACACAGTCGGTGGTTTGATCACGTCAATTTACATCAGTTTGGAGTTTAAATGGCTTGACTGTTAAGAGAAGAAGAAAACAAGTGAATCACTGACTGTTTTTGGTGTGTGAATATGAACACCAAATAATCAGCTAATGTAGACCGTGATAATATCTTTGCTCGTGACAAGAGGATTTTGGGCATGAAAACTTTCAACACTCATGAGGGTGCAGCAGGTCATAGCTCAACAATCTCATTTAATAATCGCCCTCCCAATCCGCACAGCATGTTACAGCCATTGTGGCTAATGGGCAGTAAAATGGTGGACTTTACTTGCAGAGGGGCAGGGAGCAGGTGCAGTTCACGAGCCACCAGTCGCCCATTCCTGAAGTAACACGAGGGTCACAGGTGAAGCACGAAACGTCCACAAGCTCACACCTTGCTATCATTAGAACCAGATGAGTCTCCGAGGGCAGATATCAGGCAGACGGCCAAGACATAGCTTTGACCCTTTCTCTGTGGTGACTAATGGTTCAGACGCTGCTCACTACATCTCCTGGGCAGAAGTGTGTCACACAATCCAAAAAGGGGTCTCTGGGGGTCTGCTCCGGTCTTTGTCTGTTCTCTCACAGCTTCTGCTATCTTTATCTGCTCATGTTAACAAATCAATTCACCTTTTTATCACAAGTATAACACAAAATCCCTTCTACTTATCACTACTATCCGAAAGAAGAACATAGAGAAAGGAATAAAGGAAAATGCTAAACTTTTGGGAAACTTGTGCAGCCAAAGCAAGGTCATTATAGGGGTTATAGCTACACTGGTTGGTCAGTCCGGAGTTAAATATTGACCACTATTGGACTGAGTAAGATTGATTGTGGTCGCCATAGTGATTCCAACACAATGAACTGTAGGAACTGTGGTAATCTCATCACTCATTCTGACCTCTCCCCATTGGCTTTGTTTTAAAATAGATGTTGAAGTTGTACTGACAGTGGATTTCCCCCCTCCCTACATCACTGAGCTTTTAAGCCCCCTACACTACATCCAGGCCAATCAGATCTCACTCTGCCCATGTCAATCAGATCTGCGCCATCCACCGACCCTGTCACGTCTTGGTTCAAAACATATTAACATAGGTTTGATTGCTTGTTTTGTTGTTGATTCTTCCTAGTTTTTCTTGACTTCTCTTTGACTGCGTTACAGGCTCCCAGATCCATTACCTTGGCTTTAGACTTCAGATTTCATCATTTTGTCATTTGTTGATGTCTCAGTCTTGTCGTGTGCAGTGAGGTCAAGCCTTTATGACTTGGAGAAATTTCCTGCATTGTGTACACCTTCACCCGTGTATCCTACACTGTGGATGACTTCAAGAGCCAATTCACTCATCTTGTCGTGTCATCTTCAGTCATCTCGTGCAACATTACATGAACATTCGTTTCTGGGTCACGCAGTTAAAGACGCAGTGATGATTTCTGACCTTTTTCAAGCACATAGTGTTAAGAACATGAAACCTCAAGGCTTCCCCGAATGGGTTGGCTCCCAGGTGAATTGTATGAATTTGGTGATAGCAGTGTTAAAAAGCGAAACGAAAAATTTATTTATATGAAAATGTCATGAAATTCAATTAACTGCAAAGATTAAAGTTCAGACTCCGCATGCCCAGGTTTTCCTTTCAGATCAAGCCTTAATCTTAAAGCCGAGGAAAATATTTCCTTTTGGCAAAGGGGAGCATTCCTGCAATCATTCACACACACACACACACACACACACACACACACACACACACACACACACACACACACACACACACACACACATACTCACACAAACCCACACACATAAAGCCATAATGTTTATGGATGATACGATCTCAGCATGATTGAGCCATAGGTAAGGAGGAGAGGATTTAGAAAACCTCAATTAGGTGCGGGTGTAGTGTGGGATGATTCTGTGGGGAGAATTGCTTTCGGAGTGGGGTGGGGGGGGGTGGTGGTGGCTAATGCTTTTTACAAAGGGTACAAATGGAAGAGAGGGGAGAGCAAAGAGATAGAAAAAAGAAGTAGGCCCTGATGCTACTGATTGGCCTCAATCATCGTGGGTGATTGGGAGACAGGATGATAGAGGGACTCCTTGCTCCTTCTTCACTCATCGTTCCTCCGTCTCATACACATTCATTTATATGTGTCAGGGACAGTCAGTGCACTGTGTATGGTGAGTGGATGTATAGATGCAGGCACACAAAAAGCAATTTAGGGTTGCATTTTGTTGTATGAATGCAACGTAGTATAAATGCAGTGTCCTGTCACTACCAAGAGAAGCAATAAAGCTAAACTGACAAGAGAGGGAGAATTTACTGAGCATGGCAACCTCAATAACCGCCGGAAAGTGTGTCGCATTTTAGTCATTATGTTTGAACTGCTCTGTAATGATCGGCTAATTCTGTAGAGCGAAGTGGTCGCACGCCTGATGGAAGACAAGAGGTACACAGAGTGTTGCTAACAGAGCAGAGCCGGCGCAGACGGTGACCTTGATGCTGTCCAGGGAGAGAGAGCGAGCAGAATACACAACACACCCAGGCTCTCCACGTCTAATGAATGAGCGCATTGCTCAGCTTTATCTTCTTAATTAATGATTGAGACGTGACTCGTCAGATCTGCAGGGGATGCGGGCGGCGCTGGGGGGCTGTCTCTTATACACA